>LNAC01000390.1:129273-240315 GCA_002007465.1 Ailurus styani | reverse complement strand
GGAAGCAGGCTCCCTGCTGAGCAGGGAGCCCGATGCGGGCCTCGATCCCAGGACCCTGAGATCATGACCTGAGCCGAAGGCAGAGGCTTTAACCCACTGAGCCACCCAGGCGCCCTAGATACTTCTTTTTTTAAAAATTATTTATTTATTTATTTATTTATTTATTTATTTGACAGAGAGATCACAAGTAGGCAGAGAGGCAGGTAGAGAGAGAGGAGGAAGCAGGCTTCCCGCCAAGCAGGGAGCCCAACACGGGGCTCGATCCCAGGACACTGAGATCATGAACTGAGCCAAAGGCAGAGGCTTCAACCCACTGAGCCACACAGGTGCCCCTCCACAGATACTTCTTAAGAGTTTTCCAATCACTCATTTATACTCAAACATAGCATCTGCTGGGGAAAAAAAAATCCTGCTTCGTGGACAGCTATTGTAAATTTTTTTTGAGGTACAGTTAATTCCAGAGTTAGTCAATGCAAATTATTTATTCAGGAAATTAATAGACTGAGGAAACTAGGGAGAGAATATTCGCTATATAGGCTGTCCCAAACGGGTAATTCACAGATACATAATTTAGTCAGTGTGGTGAAGCTGACATTCCAAGAATTATCTTCATATATCAATATTTTTACCTTCTGATCAGCCCACTCTAAAGGTATACATGACGTTAGCATTCACTCTTGAATGCCATATTAGGGATGTGGGAGACTAAGTATCAAGGGTAAGCCAGGTCCATTGAGGCTACCTGATTTCTGTTTTGGTAGCTGATCTTGTACTCTTTGCATAACTAGTTATGAATCCTTTGGATCTGCAGCAACAGAAGGCAACCCATGTGTCTCTGCCCCCATTCTTTCATCTATTCTTTGCATTCTATTTTTTTTTTTAGTTTAAATTCCAGTATTGTTAACATACAGTGTTATATTAGTTTCAGGTGTAGTATATAGTGATTCGATACTTCCATACTTTTACTCAGTGCTCATCATAATAGTGTACTCTTAATCCCTTTCACCTGTTTTATTCAATCCCTCCCCCTCTATCTCCCCTCTGGTAACCATTTGTTTTCTGTAGTTAAGAGTCTGTTTTTTGTTTGTATTTTTTTTTTTGCTTTATTTGTTCTGTTTCTTAAATTCTTCATAGTAGTGAAATCATATGGCATTTGTCTTTTTCTCATTTATTTTACTTAGCACTATACCCTCTGGATCAATCCATGTTGTTGCAAATAGCAAGATTTCATTCTATTTTATGGCTCAGTAATATTCTATTATACATTTATACCACCCTTTATCCATTTACCTTTCAGGGAACACTTGGATCACTCCTATTATTTGGCATTGTAAATAATGCTGCAATAAATATAAGGATACATATATCTTTTCAAATTAGTGTTTTCTATTCTTTGGGTAAATACTCAGTAATAGGATTACTGGCTCATATGGTAATTCTGTTTTTAATTTTTTGAGGAAGCTTCGTACTGTTTTGCACAGTGGCTGTATCAGCTTATGTTTCTACTAACAGTGCACCAGTGTTCCTTTTTCTCCACAGACTCACTAACATTTGTTGTTTCCTGTGTTTCTATTTTAGTCTTTTGGAAAGGTGGGAGGTGATATCTCAGTGTGGTCTGGATTTGTGATTCCTTGATGATGAGTGATGTTGAGCATCTTGTCTTGTGTCTGGTGGCAATGTATATGTCTTCTTTAGAGAAATGCCTGTTCATGTTTTCTGCCCATTTTTTAGTTGGGTTTTTTGGTTTAAGGATGTTGAGTTATATAAGTTTTTAAATATATTTTGAATACTAACCCTTTATCATAGTAATTTTAATGACAAACGTGACTCTTCAAGTATTTGTATGAGAATTGAGGGAGCATAATGTATGTGCAATATTTATTACAATACCTAGCACATTATGCATACTAAAACAGTTATTAGTAGTGATACTAATGCTCACAATCACTACAGTGTCATAAAATAAATAGCCTGTGGTTAATATTATCTATATTCTAAATCTAAAACATAGCATATGGTTTATCACCATATATGGCTTTAGCAATTAATACAGTACAAAATTATATTCACAAAGATGTGTGTGTCTTGGTGTTTTGCCTGCCATGACAGTGATAGAAGGTGTAGAGCCCTAAATGGCCTTTAGTTTCCAGATTTCCCTATTGAATGACAACTTGTTTTCCCAAAATCATATCTACATAGCTTAGAGCTGAGAGAGTTTTTGAAAAGCTGAAAGGTGAGAGAATTTTGAGGGTTTGCAGTTTTACAGTTTTATAAAATGTACGTCATTGATCTATTGGGAATAGTTGCAGCAGGACGGTGAGTGGTTGGAATCCACTTAGGAAGGCTGTATGCATGTTAGGGACAAGAGCACGAGATTGGTAATCAAAAGGCTCTGGAATGAATCCCAAATCTGTCACTTTATAAATCCAAATTTTGGCAATTATCAGCAAGCTCCAACTTTCTCACTTTGACTTGGGAAAAAAATGTTTCCTTTTGATATTGTTGAACAAAAAGCAAATTTAAAATATGAGACATTTTAAAGAGATACATATTTTTGGTAGTCAACAAATGTTGACTCCATTTTTTAGTATCAAAATAGGTCAAGAGGACCCTGATTTTGTAGTTGGGTTTCTTGTTTTCTTCAATTTGTTAGAAACAATACCTCTAATAAATCATGCTTCTTTAAAGATGAATTAGAGTTACATAAAACACTCTTTAAAAAACATCAACTTCCCCCAACTTTCTCTAACATTAACCAGTAATTTAGATAGAGTTTTTGATTATTGACTCAATCTCCTTACTCATTATTGGTTGGCTTAGATTTATTTTTTCATGATTCAGCCTTGGTAGGCTGTAAAAGAATAAAATACTTGGGAACAAACTTAACTAAAGAGGTAAGAGATTTGTACACCAAACACTACAAAATACTTATGAAAAAATTAAATATACAAATATATTCAAATACACCCCATGTTCATGGATTTGTAAGATTTAATATTGTTAAAATGTCTGTATTACTCAAAGGAAACTACAGATTCAATGCTGTCTCCATCAAAATCCCAATGGCTTCTTTTACAAATATAGAAAAAAAAATCCTAAAATTTATATGGAACCCCAGAAGACCCAGGATAGCCAAAGTAATCTTAAGAACAAAACTAGAGGCATTAGATTTCCTTACTTAAAACTATATCACAAAGTTACAATGATTTTAAAAATATGGTACTGACATAAATACAGGCATATAGACCACAGGAATAGAGCAGAGAGCCCAGAAATAAACGCACATGTATATGATCAACTCATTTGACAAGAGTGTCAATAACACACAAGTGAGCAAAGAAAAATTTCTTCAGCAAATGGTGGAGGATTCAAGAATATTTACATGCAAAAGATATAAAGTTGGGTCCTTAACTTACATCATACAAAAAATCTCAAATTTGATTATAGATTTAAATGTAAGACTTGAAACTCTACAATTTCTAGAAGAAATTACCAGGAAATTTCTTGACACTGACTATGGCAATGATTTCTTGTATATGACATCAAAAACACAGGCAATAATAGTAAAAATAGACAAATGGGACTACTTTAAACTGAAAACTTTTGCACAATAAGTGGAATAAGCAACAGAGTGAAAAGGTAACCTGTGTAATGGGAGAAAATGTTTGCAAATCATTTATCTGATATGAGCTAAGTACTTATGTAAGAAACTCCTACAATGCAATAGCAAAAAAAAAAAAAAAAAAAAATCCAAAACCCCTAATAAAACATGGGCAAAAGACCTGGATAGATATTTTTCAAAAAAAGACACACAAATGACTGCCAAGTATATGACAAGATGCTCAACATCACTCAGGGTACTGCAAATCAAAGCCACAATCACACACCTGTTAGAATGGCTATTATCAAAAAATAAAATATAATAAATGTTAATGATGACGTAGAGAAATTTGAATACTTGTACATTGTTAGTGAGAATGTAAAATGGTGCTGTTATTATGGAAAATAGTGTGGAGTTTCCTCAAAAAATTAAAGATAGAACTGTCATATATCCTAGCAATCCCACTTCTAGGTATTTACCTAGAAGAATTGAAAGAATTGAAATCAGGATCTCAAAATGGCATCTGCATTCCCTTATTCATTGCAGTATTGTTCACCACAACCAAGATGTGGAAACAACCTAAACACCCATCAACAGATGAATGGATAAAGAAAATGTGATAGGTATATTAGTTATTCTTAAAAAGGGGGGAAATTCTTTCATTTAAGAAACATGGGTGAATTCGAAGGACATTATGGTTAAGTGAAACAAGCCTATCTCAGAAGGACAAATACTGCATGATTTCACTTTTATGAGCTATCTACTACAGTCACATTCATAGAATTAGAGAAGAGAATGATGGTTACCAGAGATTAGGGCAGGAAGAGATGGGGAGTGGTGTTCATGGGTATAAAGTTTCAGCTATGCAATATGAATAAGTTCCAGAGATAAGCTGTACAACAAACGTGCCTATAGCAAAAAACACAGTGTGTGCACTTAAGAACTTAAGAGGTTACAGGGTGCCTGGGTGGCTCAGTCTGTTAAGTGTCTGCCTTTGGCCTAGGTCCTGATCCCAGGGTCCTGGGATCCAGTCCAATGTTGGGTTCCCTGCTCAGCGGGGAGCCTGCTTCTCCCTCTCCTGCTCGCCCTGCCTGTGCTCGCTCCCTCTCTCGATCTCCCTCCCTCTGTCTCTGTGTCAAATAAAAAAATAAAATCTTAAAAAAAATTTTTAAGAGGTTAGATCTCCTGTTAAGCACTCTTATCTCACACACACAAAAGCAACACAAGGAAATCTTTAGAAATAGATACGAAGTCAAATTCACCATCATCATTAGCATCTAGATTGCTACTATGGGTCTCTTTTCATTCATCTTCTGATTCATTTCATAATTTTAAATCTTCTGTTAATTTTCTTGTTATTGTCATTATGAGTTGAAAATGAAGAAAAAAATAAAAATTCTGAAGAGTGTCCCATGAAAGCTAATGTAAAACAAATAACTAAAAAGCTACAAACATAAACTCTCGATTTTTCTGTCAAGATAATGTAATACGGTGAACAGCACAATAAGAAAAATGAAAGATGGTGTAATAGCAATGATCAGTTTCACTCCTATACTATCTGCTTGGTGTTTCTTTTCTTTTTTTTTTTTTTTAAGATTTTATTTATTTATTTGACACAGAGAGAGAGATTACAAGTAGGCAGAGAGGCAGGCAGAGAGAGAGGAGGAAGCAGGCTCCCTGCTGAGTAGAGAGCCCGATGTGGGGCTCGATCCCAGAACCCTGAGATCATGACCTGAGCCGAAAGCAGAGCCTTCAACCCACTGAGCCACCCAGGCGCCCATCTGCTTGGTGTTTCCATCATTCTTCCATTTACTGTTTTTAAAGTCTCTAACAGCATAAGTTGGGAATAATAATGAGTAATGAAATAATTCCTATGTTGATGAAAGACTGAATATTTCAAGATACAGAAAAATGAAATCTAAATCTGTAGATCGATTTCAGGAAGACTAATATTTTTTTTTATAATGAGTTTTCCCGATGATACTTTGTCCCTGATTGGTTATGTCTCTTGATGCTGTTCAATGAAGTTTTTTTTTAAAGATTTTATTTATTTATTTGACAGAGAGAGAGAGAGATTACAAATAGACATAGAGGCAGGCAGAGAGAGAGGAGGAAGCAGGCTCCTCGCTGAGCAGGGAGCCTGTTGTGGGGCTCGATCCCAGGCCCCTGAGATCATGACCTGAGCCAAGGCAGAGGTTTTAACCCACTGAGCCACCCAGGCACCCCTGTTCAATGAAGTTTTATAAACTTCTCTATAAAAGTCTTGCATATCTAGTATTGCATTCATCATTATGTAAATTATTTTACTATATTTGCATTATAATTGTGTCAACTATAATTGATGTCTCTTTACAAAACCATGTTTTTAAATATTTGTGGTCACTGTATAAATATTTAATTTTAAAAATTGCTCTTAAAACAAATATACCTAACTAAGCCCTTCTCCTTTTTCTAAGGACCCTTATGTGTATTCTATTGGTTTTCATATCTCCTATATGTTTTGGTTTTTATACTTTCAATCTTTATATTTCCAATACAATATTATGTAATACATGTGGGTATCTAAAGGAAAGCTTTTAATGATTCAACATTACCACCAGAACATTGACTGGTGATTTATGGTAGATAAGGAAATTTCCTACTCTTCCTAGTTGTTAAATAGCTTCTATTATTAAAAGGTTTGCTTTTCCTTAAATTGGTCTTTCCATAAACAGTTGAGTTGATCATAATGTTTTTACATCTAGTTTTATTTATGTATGTGTTGTTAACTGACTTGCATTCCTGTCATAAACATAATGTTGTTATTATATATATATATATATTTTTTTCTCCTGGATCTAGTTTTCCAGTAGGCAATGATTACAGGATCATTTTAAAGCTTTCCCATTCTTCTCCATTTGAGGCTCTGACAAAACACCAACTGATGGTGGCTGACTTCCTTCCTATAGCAAGCTCTGAATAAGTTAAACCTTTGCTTGTTCTCATTTGGTTGGTCTTTTTTTTTTTTTTAAGATTTTATTTATTCGTCAGAGAGAGAGAAAAAACAGGGGGAGCACAAGCAGGGGGAGGGGCAGGTGGAAGGAGAAGCAGGCTCCCCTCTGAGCAAGGAGCCCAATGCAGGACTCAATCCCAGGACCCTGCCTTTGGACCTGAGCCAAAGGCAGCCACGTAACTGACTGACCCACCCAGGTGTCCCTCATTTGGTTGGTCTTCATCTATTTCCACAAACTACACATTTCATTTTAAAAATGACTTTTGTTGAAACTCACATTTTGATAGGAAATGTTTTCATTAAAATTCAGCTTTAATTTCATTTGTTTTGTTATGATTTCTTCTTTCATACCTGGGTTATGGATACGTGTATATCTTAAATTCCCAAATTTGTAGGTATTTTAAATCTAGTTGGTTTTTGATATTTATTCCTATTTAAAGCTTCTTACAAATAGTTGGGGAAATATAATTAAGAACAAAATTTCCTCCCAACCCAGGAAATTTCTTTACAAAGGTAGAAGAGAAAAAAAAATTAGTGTTATTAGTAAATAAGCATTATGGCGAGCACGAGGTGCATCATAGAAATTCATTAAGAGAATGCAAAGACAGAAAGAAAATCTAACCCTTTCATAAGCCAAGCAGACGTAACCCATTACATACGTGTTCTCAAAATAAATAACTAGTCCCCAGGTAAGAGAACTTGACAGCTCTAGTTGTCACACATGGTTCATCCTAGATTTACCTGGTAACCGGGGAGGCCATCTGTATTTGTTAATGGACTTTATCCAAAGGCAAAATAAACCTCTCATATCTTTCTGACAGGAGGCAGTTTGGAATAAGGTCTAAGTTAGGCTCTTACCCTCCCATAGACCCTGAGAGATAGAGTCACTTTTTCCTGGATTATTACATCTCAGACAGACAGTTCCCGGCTCCTTGAGAATGACCTTCCTAGCTCTTAAAGATGAAAAAAGTCTTATTTAGCTTTAGACTTTACATACACAATTTTACCTTTTTAAAGAATAAATGTTCTAAGAAAAGGGAAGGGGGACGTCTCTTCCCTTATTTTCAACAAGGAGAATTAAGTCTCTTGTTTTTACCTTGTATTTGCCCTTACAACGTCAATAACTGAGAGGAGTTTATCGAAACCTCTTACAGTATTGTTGTTGTTTTGCATTTATTTTTCCATGGTAAGGTCTATTTATATATCTTTTATTTGTGATTTTTCTCTTATGGTCACATCATTTTGGGGTTGTTATATCTTACTGGTGAGTTACATATTTTATAAAACGTGTAGTAATAATCTTTGTCACTAAGAAGACATTGTTTTTGAAAGCCTATTTTATATGATATAACTATTCTAAATTCTTTTTTATTTAATTCACAATCCTTATATTTTTCCAACATTATAACTTCAAGCCTTTCACATTTACATGTATTGGAATATATCTTGAAGAAAAATGTGTAGCTGATTTTTTTTTAATGTAGAGATTTTAGTACCATTAACTTGGGGTGGCTAATACAACTTGGACTGGGATTTGTTTCTAATTCTACCTTCCATGTGTTTTATCTTTGAAATATTTATTGAAAGATTCAAAAACATACACAAAAATGCATACAACATAAAAATGAAGTATAATCAACCACTATTAATGAAGACATGTGTAACACTAAGTCAAAAAATAGAATATTGCCAACACTCCAAGAGCCCCATCCTCACCCCCTAGTTCCATGTTTCCTTTTCAGTCACAGACCTCTCCCTCAAGGCTACAGGACACTCCTATCCTGAGCTCTGTGCTTATCATTTTCTTGCTTTGCTTTATAGTTTTATTTCATAGACATGCATCCCTAAAAAATAGTTTGTTTCATCTTTTTTGAACTTTATACCAACGGAATCAAACTCCTGTATCCTTTTGCATTTAACAATTATAAAAGACCTTAATTTAAGTATCATTTTACTGAGAGATTTTTCTAAATCAAGACTTGAATGGATACTTTGGTATGTGTTCCTCTGCCACCTTATCCTTACCTATATCACACACCATACCTGCCTTTTATTCTTTCTCACTACTTGATAGACTTAATATATCTTGAATACCACTGTATCCCTAGGCACATATTCAGCAATCAATAAATACCTGTCAACTGAATAAATGAATGAGTTTTGGGTCTGAAATGTTAGAATATCCTACAGAATTATTCATTAACTTTTGAGTCACTCATGGGTTTAGGGAATCACTACGTGAATAACCTGCTGAGTTTTTTTTTTACATACCTGCATTCCTTTATTTTTCAACCTGACAAATCTTATTAATCATTAAGGACTCCTCCAATAAACCTTTTGCGATGCTCCTAAACATATTTTGTCCCTCTCCTATCTCCCCAAGGCCCTTTGCTCAAACTGAAAGCATAAACATCTTACTCTGTGTTCAACACTAAACCAGAAACTGAAGAAAAAAGCCTGACAATATATTCCCTGTAAGAATTTATAAGTGTGCCCTGTAACCTGCTTGTTATAGTGTATTTTTGTGCCTTTTATGGATTTTGTCACAGTAAGTATTAAGCAGCTCCAGAATCATATCTTTCATCTTTGTGTTCTATGTATGCTCCATTACGTACATGCTTTCTGCATGGTACCGGACATAAACAGACTCCTAGATGAGTTATTTTCCTGAGTGATATATATTTTTATTCAATATTAAAAAATTTAACCTTAGTAACAGCCTCCCTGTCTAAAATAAGCCATTTAAAACTTATTTTAACATTTAAATATGTGAGACAGAGTGTTATAAAAAATAGGCATTGTAGGAATGAAATTATGAAGAAAACAGATAACGTAGAATCTTGCCTGGAATTTTAGAATGCACGCAAACAAAAACCTGGGTAGCCTTATGGAGTGATAAAATGGCTTTAATGGCTTTAATTAACTTACCCTATAAGAAATGAAAATTAAGGAATCATTCTTGTCTGAACTGAGCTATTAACATAGTTTTAACTGCAGTCTTTATGACCAAAAAAGTCTTAGAGCAGATGGTAAATTTATAGTCCTTTTGCCCCTATGGAGAAAGAAGAAGGAGAAAATATAGTGCAGGAACTCTATGTGTTTCACGAATAAACTCAGAATGTAAGAGGTTGCAACCATTTCTAAATGGCGTATAAAAGTTACCATCATTTATTCTAAAGGTATATAAACAACATGTATTTTTATGCTATGATAAACTTTTCCATAAATAAAAGGAACTTCTCTCAAATACTAAGAATGACTGAAAAAAAGTAATGAATGTGCAACCTTGCTTTCTAACCAATTTACAATACTTAAGCATGAATGTATATATAAGCATTATGTGCATCAGCATGAAATTTATTTTCCTGAACTATTACTTCACCACATCCAAAATGAGAACTATATTTGACTACATATGTGCCAAAATATTTTCTAAAGGCCATGTATATAATTTGATACTTGGACATTTAAAATTTATATATAGCTATATATACATACTTTCCATATATTATGTGAAAATTGTATACTACATATACTCATATAAATGTGCATACAATTGACATCTTATGAAAAATCATGTGTAATGCAATCTATAAAATTATCTTTTATGTTTATGTTTAATTTTGAGGCATTAAAATGGTAGTATTTTAAAGATATTATAGGTAAACCTAAAGTAGATCATATAACTATTATTTAATGATTAGAACAAACTCTCATGTGAAATTCCTGGTAGTAATTATTAACTACTTTTCTAATAACATTGCTGTTTCATGTTTTCAAGATGTCATGTGCCTAAGAGTTATCATAAAAATAAAATATGTCAATAACTTATTTAAATATGATCCTGCAAAATAAAATGTGCTTTGATTGTGTTATATAACAGAGACAAATGAATTACTCTATTTACTATTCCTTGTACATTTTATAATTTCAAGTTCAGGGTTTGGTTGACTATCTCAGTATCATGTCTTAGAAATGAATCATGTGGGTATAATAATATTAGCTATCAGTAATTTAGTATTTATAATGTATCAGCACTTAAAACACTTTTTAAAATTTTCTTATACCATGACCACTAAAACTAAACCGAAGTACACTAAAATCATAAGGCAATATAATGGTGAGAAAACAGAAACAAAAACAACATTACATATGGTGCTCAAAATGCAATGCACTAACAGAGCAGGTCATATTAAGATTTGTTTTAACATTTCAAGTTATAATTTAAATTTTAGTTAGTTAACATATAGTGTAATATTAGCTTAAGGAGTAAAATTCAGTGATTCATCACTTACATATAACATCCAGTACTCATCACAATAAAAATTTTAAATAGTATTTGGTAGGTCTGTAAAAAAGTACAGGCTAAAGATGGAGGGAGAAAAGCATGGAATCTCTGTGTGAAAGAGTCTTTATTTTTTTTAATATTCGTAAATGGTTGTACAAGCCACAAGTTGGGGGTTCTTATTGTTTGCTAGTAATTTATTGCACACTAATCTTTCAATGTCAATGTAATGTATGTAGATTAGTTTACAAATGAAGTCATAGAGGTCTAAAAAGAAAATAGATAACGTGACTAGTACATTTCAGAACAAGGATTCAAGTCTATCTCTCTCTACTCCAAACATTATACTTTTATTTCTGAAAAATTAAGCTGTATCTCATGGAGCTTAGAAATATTCAATTCTGGCAATTTATGTATGATACCTAGAGAATTTTATTTTCTTTTAAAAATAACATTGAATATTTACTACATATAAAATATCATATTGAGATAGATTGAAAGGTATGGCAGAAAACACAAATTTAATACTATCGTATGCCCCAAGCTGTCAACTCTCTTTAAATCTGTTTCTTTCAGTACACTGTTTTCCTCCAGGGTTATGTCTACTCTAATTATGGTGAACATGACCATATAATCCATCTTTCTTGCTATAGGAAGAGAAAGCCAGGCTTGACCAAAGATAAAAAGAGATTTGACCCTCACTGCCACCATGTTCCTTCTTGTATTATTAACATTAGATGCAACAGCTTAGAGATTTTATTCTTTTATTATTTCACCCCTAATTTTGGATTGGATTAGATGATGACCAATACTTTTCCAACTTTACCAAATACAATGATTTCTGTTTCTGAAACAACAAGGAGTAATAGTGTAGATTTCTAAAGACCATCCTATTTGCCCAGTATATAGCATTACAAATAATACCGATGTGAAAATTCTTGTGTATGATTTCTACGTATCTGTGTATGAGGCATACTGAGTTTCATAGACCTTTATAAGAACTTTAAATTCTACTCTGAGAGAGATGAGGAGCCATTAACATGTTTTTAGGAGACTTACATTTTAACTCTGGTTGTCATTTGGAGAAAGCCCTGAAGGAGTGCAGACATAAATGACCAGTTAGAAAAATATTGCACTGTTCCAGAGAGAATCCAGACTAATAGTAACATGGCAGGTGAGAAGAAGTGGCTGATTTGGAGATATTACTTGCAGTTTAAGCCAGTGATGTATTGGTGATGATTAAGGCCTGATTACAATATCAGGATTCATGTGGATAATCATGAATTTCAAATTGATTTTTTGTTTGCATTACACTAGCTGCACAGTTGTCAGAATAAAGTTGTCAGATTTAACCAGGGGAGTGTTATTGCTTAAGAGTAGATGGAAGTGAGAGAGTGTCAATCAATGGATAAAAATATAAACATGTGAAAGATAGTAATTGTTGCCTATAAAATTTGATTTCAAAAGAAAAGTGAAATCATGATGATACAAAAGGGTAGGAAAAGGTAGGAAGGATGAATGGATTTTAGGATGCTGTTAAGTGGAATTAATTGCTGGATACAGAAGTAGTGGTCAGAGTGGCATGTTTGAAATTATAACTACTAATCATAAAATAGTCCAGGGTGTGACAATGGCAGCGACAGGTGAAAGGAGCATTCAGGTCAAGATTGATGGAAAAAGGTCAGAGAAATTAAAAGATAGGATTTTGGAAATAGAATTACATATTTTGAATGGTTATTAAAATCAATTAAACACAGAAGTTGACATCAAGATTGAAAATGAAACGTTAAAAAAATGGAGGATGGTGAGAAGCCCCAGTGTGGATATTTGATCACAGCAAGTCTTAGTTCTCTGCATGTTTGATGTCATATAATTCTAAGCTGGAAGTGTAGGAGAAATGACATTTTATATCCCAGTATATACCTTAAACATATTTTCTGCATTTCATTCTAAATGATTTAATGATTTGCTTTCTACACTTAAGACTTTAATCAATGGGAAATCAGTATTTGTGTATGGTCTGAGGGAGGAATTTAATTTAATTTTTTCTATATAGGTACTGTGTAAGTCATATACAAAAATTTTAATGCTCATATTTTATTGTTTTAATTATCTGGCATTGATTTAGTTATAGATCCTTTTTAATCCTCTTAATTATTTGTGTCTCAATTTTTCTTAACCAATTACACCACAGATTTATCTATTTTCAAAAAGCCAACTCTCACTTTTGTTGATATTCTTTGTATAGCTCTCATTTATATCATTAACTCCTATGGTTTTTCCTATTATATCATTTCTGTACTTCATTGAAGTTAATTCTGTTCTTATAATAAGCTTATTTCATTAATTTTTAGACTTTTCTTATGCACATTTAAACTACATTTTTCTCTATGTATTACTCTTTTAATTTTCAAAAATTATTATGATTTGTTTAGTTATGAGTTATTTAGAAGTATGTTTTAAATTTTCTAAATATTTTGGACTTATTTTTTCTTTTTTATTGATTTTTTAAAAAGTTGTACTGTAGTCAAAGACTGAAGTAGGCATGATACAGATTCTTTAAAATTTGGTGAAACTGGCTTTTGGCCAGTATGCAGTCAAATCTTGTAAAAGTTCTGTGTATATTTGAAAACAGTGAGTTCGCTTTGATGTCAGGAGAGGCCTACATGTATTGGTAACATTTGTTAACTATGTTGTTCAAATCTACTAAAAGGGAAGCCCCTGCTTTGTCTATGTTTCTTGCTTGGTTGTATCCTTAATATTATAAATAAAACCTGATACTAAGGAGCATCTAATTCATGGAAGCCATGGATAATTGGGCTCCTTATTAATTCTGTGACCCAGATTGGCTTTTAGACACCCACAAATCATAAAAGCTTTGCATGGAAAAGCATGATGAGTATCTGATATCAGGATGATTGTCAATCATCCTTGCTGTGAAAAAAAAGAAAGAAAGAAAAGGAAAGGAAAGGAAAGGAAAGAAAGAAAAGAAAAGAAAAGAAAAGAAAAAAGAAAAAAAAACAAGTTGAGGTATTTTATGGGCATATATTTAATCAATATAAAATGGAAAAAATGTATTTAGACTGACTAGAGAAACTGGTTAGACCAGAAGGGGCAAGCAAAAGGGAAGACAGTAAAACAATTCTGTTCTCTGTTGTGCTAGCAGTTCTGATCAAAGCCATCACGTAAACTGAGGAGGAGATGGTAAACATAATGGTGATTTTTCCTGTCACTGGAAGACCTTTTCATGCTTCTGTTGTACCCAAAAGACACTGTGTTCACACATAAAATAACTCTATTAAGGTCTTTGGTTATAATAAAAACTATACAGATAGTTAGAGATGAAGACAAACTACTGAATCATAAAGGTAGATTGTTATAGAGTTGGGACATAAGAGAGACCCTCAGTAGCCTGGTGAATCTCTGGTGTGGATGTTTAGAACTGGCAATCGGACAACACATTGCTAATTCCAAATGCTACTAAATATTTGGGTGGATTATCAAACAAGATATGGCAGCAACTTTTTGTGAGAAAACTCATTGAGGTAGTATGACAGCTGGTCAACCGCAATGGATTAAGTGGGTTCACAGACTTCCCCTGAAGGGGTGATCTTTCATCCCCATCCCTACACCATACATCTAACACTCTTAGAAAGTGCAAAGATGTTACATGTGCTACAGGCCCTTGATGGTTTTCATGAGAAGTGGAAGTGCACACCCACTTTAGTACCATTGTCAAAAATTATAACAGGGCAAAAAATATTATAACAGGGCAGTGATGGTGGCAGACTGGGACCTTGTTAAATTTTATGCCTTATGGAAAGACTGGCCTTGTGAAGTCTAGAAAATATGCAAGAGATTTTACTGCTCTTTTAGTTACTAATCATAGGGATGCATGATGAGAAAAAAAAATTGATGTCACACAAAGCAAAAGGGTCAGGAAAAAGGAGAGAAAAAAATGACAGAGAAGGAAATTATAACCAGCCTATCTGGAAATTAGGGTTTGGAAGAGGACACATTATAACTACTGCATACATCCTTCCCACCTCAACTATTGTTCTTTTATTTTGCCTAATCCAGTGGTCCCAGGCCAGAGTTTAAAATTCTTTTTATCCAGGAAAGTGGTATAGAAGACTCCATGCTAAGCAAATGAAACATATTAATTCATGAACTACTTTTAAAGGAAAAGATTCTTACCTCTATTTTAGAAATGCTATTGAGGTTATCACTGGTTGTTTTAGGACACAGATTATTTGCTTTTCAAAGTCATGGTATGCATCCTACATTATTATTTTTATGGAAGGAGGAAAAATATTCTCTCCTCAGAGAACAATAATATTAATATAAACCATTTTATTATACATTCTAGCAAGGGCAGCAATTATTAAGAAGTAGTTTGGTTTGGTTTTTTTTTTCAGAAGAAACACATAAATTTCTTAAAGAATTCTAAAAAACACATCATGACTTTAGAGAGTGTCTCTGCGTGTATCTGTGTGTGTGTGCACATGTGCACGTGTGTGCATGAATGCAGATAATTATACTTAAATAAATATTTATTGTGCACCCTTTGTGCCAAGCATTGTGACATCTACTCAGAGACCTCAG
Organism: Ailurus styani; assembly: GCA_002007465.1. Classification (NCBI taxonomy): domain Eukaryota; kingdom Metazoa; phylum Chordata; class Mammalia; order Carnivora; family Ailuridae; genus Ailurus; species Ailurus styani. The sequence continues at coordinate 224,832 of LNAC01000390.1, read as the reverse complement.
ATACGAAGCAGATTCTATACAAAGTGGCTTTTGTATTCTTTGACCTTGCGGATTCTATAATCTCATGAGGGGAAGTGTATATTAAACAAAGAAAAATAGAGGGAAATTCCTGGGTCTTTGGGATCATTCATTCAATTTCAGGCATAGTTATGGTCAAATACAGTGGGTATGTGGGGGTAGAATGCATTAAAAAAAATGGACGTTTTTCCTCCCAAATACCTCACAGTAAGCATAACTATTGCTTAGATGAGGTGGAAGTAGAAATAAGTTCTTTTTTATTTTCTACCAACATAATGCTCATCTCTCAGTTATCTCTACTAATGGGGAGGTGCAGTAGTGTGGAACATCCAGAATGCCTGATAATCATAAAGTCATGAATGCTTGCAAACAATTTATATGCTATATATTTTAGTAGCTTCACCTTCCTGGTAATATTTTGCTTCAGTGCACATTAAAATTAGTTTGCATTCTCTGTGTACACACTATCTAGATGTTAAGAAAGATGTCCAGGAAGTATGCAGTATGGTTAGCAATAGCCCTTTCTTTTTTTTTTTTTAAAGATGTTTTATTTATTTATTTCACAGAGGGAGAGAGATCACAAGGAGGCAGAGAGGCAGGCAGAGAGAGAGAGGGGGGGGGAAGCAGGCTCCCGCCGAGCAGGGAGCCCGATGCGGGCCTCGATCCCAGGACCCTGAGATCATGACCTGAGCCGAAAGCAGAGGCATTAACCCACTGAGCCACCCAGGCGCCCTGCAATAGCCCTTTCAATAGGTAATACACAGAGCAGACAATTTGTATGTGCTTAACACACAATTGGTGGTATATGAATCTGTTGATATGATTGCAGGGCTAGCAAGAATGTTATTTCTACTAGTATGGTCTATATTTTATCTTCTCTTAACCACATTTAAGAGAACCCAAAACAACTTTCATCTGAAAGCATATAGTAAAACTTTATATTTATTGCCAAACAGAAACAAAAGTGTGTACGGACTGATACCAGTCCCTAGAGAGGAACAGATTACAAAATTAGGTAACTGACTTTTCTCTAAGTTTTCTGGTGGCTGAGGAAAAACAAGAGCAACTTGCACTAAATTTTGGTTAACGCAATGTACTACTTTTATTGCTGAAATTAAAAATTTGATTATGTGATTTTTATCATATTATTTATCAATATAGTTAAATATTTTATTTAGGGGTGCCTGGGTGGCTCAGTTGGTTAACCGTCTGACTTCAGCAAAGGTCATGATCTCAGGGTCCTCGGATCCAGCTGCACCTGGAGCTCCGCGCTCAGCAGGGAGTCCTCCCCTCTCCTCTGCCCCTCCTCCTGCTTCTGTTCTCTCTCTCTCTCGCCCCTCTTTCAAATAAATAAATAAAATATTTAAATATATGTATACATATATATGTATATATATATATATATATAATGTCATAAAATGGGGGTTTCTTGATAATCATCAATTGACATAATCAAATAGTTTTATCCTTTGATATATTTATTTTATAAAGTCATTAGTTGAGTAAATATTTATTGTGAACTTATTATGGTTAAAGGCAAAAATATATGCAGGATAAGAATGTTAACAGTGCAAAACAGGTTTAAAAATCCCTGGCCTTATGTTGCTTATATTCTAGGGGAGAGATATTAGCAATAAGTAAGTCAAATGATAGTAGTTCATACGGTACTAATTGCTGTGCAGAAAAAATAAAAAGAGAAAAAATTAAAAATGCCAGGAGTGGTATGTGCTTCCTTATTTTAAACAGAATGGACAGAAAGACTATGACTGGGAAGGAAATATTTACATGAAGAAGTGTTAGACTAAGCCAGTAATAACTGGGAACGGTGTGTCTCAGGGGGAGACATCCCATAAGGAAAGGACATGTACTAGCTCATTCTGAGAACAGTGAGAGGCCACCGAGTTAGAAGAGAGGAGTGAAAGATGAAGTCAAAAGAAATACTTAAGGTGGGCGTGGAGGTGGCAGGAAGGGTTATCAAATAGGGCCCATTAAGAAGCTGTATGGATTCAACATCATCGATAGGATTTTTGATTAAATGAGGGCATTACTTGCATTATATTTCTAAAAGGTTGCCTGGAAAGAGATGAAAGGGAGGTAAAGACAAAAGCCAATGTGATAATCCAAGAGATGATGAGGACTTGGCTGAGGTGGTGGAGGTAGAGATGTTGGGAAGTGGTTAGGACAGAAATACATTTTGTAAATACAACTGACAGAATTTGCTAAGAGAATGTACTTGATGTTGCACAAAAAAAAAGGGTGGGGGGGGAGGATGTCAAAGAAAACTCAAGCTTTTGGCCTGAGCACCTAGATAGGATACAGTTGAGGAAAAAGCAAGTTCGTCACAGGTGGGAATCAGTTCAGTTTTAAACAAGTTTGAGAAACTTCTCGTCTTAATGGAGATGGACTGTGGGCAGCTTGATACAGCTCAAGGAAGAGGCCTGATCAGGAGATATAAACATGAGAGTCATTGCCATACTGACAGTGTTTAACCTTGAAAACTTCATCATGGTAGCAATGTAGGTAGATAAGAGTTATGAATGTGTAAAGAATCTCATAGGATGCGAGGGCAGTCTGGCTGTGACATCTAGGACCTAACTGATGGCCAACATTGATTCAGCTGACCTGTTTGGCTAGACGGGTGTCCTCTTACTCTCTAGTCACTCCCTGTGTGTCCCTCCCAAAGTTATGCACTCAGTGGAAGAAGATGACCTTCCTCCACAGGAAGCAGAGAAATGGAGTAGTACCTGAAGACTGTAATAAGAGTAAGAGTAAGAGAATAGTATTTGTGCTTATCAGAATGTCATTTGTCAGGCTGTTGTGCGTGATCCTTACGGACTGTTCTCACAAAGAGAAAAACTTAATGACGCAGGACAGAGACCGTGAACTTTCTGAAGCCATGTTCATGAGCAAGTGGGAGACATAGAATCTGGAGCACACAAGAAAAATTTTGTCTTTGATCAAAATATAAACAGTCCATCCATAGTAACAGGAGGATAGGAAGGATTGGGTGGGGGGGACCAGTTCGTAGTGTCTGGAGGATGTTGGAAGCAGCTAGGAAAAATTCTCGTTAGATTGCCTACATTTTCTGTGGAGAATGAAGATAGATGAGAAACTATGTCAGATTCAAGGGAAGAACAGAAATTACAAAATAATAATGCAGGAGATTGGGAGAGTAAATTGTGAAATGCAGTAGGATTTACCAGGAAGGGTAAGAATAAATTTAGGCTCTTGGTCATGGATTTGATCTGATTTAATGTAGATTTCCCTCAAGAGAGGTAGATTCAATCAGTCTTGGGATTTTTAAGTGAAAAGGGAGTAAGGGAGCAGAAGACCAATGTAACTGACTACTTAGAACAATGAACTGTGGATTCTTAACTGATTAAGTAACATGTAAGGACATAAATGAGTTGTGGCGAGACTGGTAGATTGTCAGTTCTGTTTATTTCATTTATTAGTTGGAGTCACTGTGACATAGCTAGAAGAATAGAGCTGGAAATTCAGGAGTTTGGTGTCAGAAACTGGGTTGTTTTACACTGATATTGTTGAAAGCTTGCAGCTGATATGACAAAGGGTGAGTCACTAAGGTAATTTAACAAACCAGGAGGGCAGAGAGACAGACGGAAGCAAATCTCTCTAGTGCTTTGAACTTAAAGCTGTTTAATACAGAGAAGTCGAACTTTCATCATTGTAGGATGGATTGGGGAAGGAAGCATCAAGAAATCAAAAAAGTCAGGATTCGCAGACAATTCTCACTGATGTTCTCAGTCATCTGCAGCTTGAAAGTGGGTGTTTTTCAGGAAAATAGCTGGGAGCCACTGGCAAAACCTCACATCCTACAAAATCCACCCATCTGTCTGCTGCAGCCACAGAAGCTATGACTGCTTCTGCTTTGAACTGCTTTCCACGTTCAAATTCTCACATGATTTCCACAAACTGGCAGAATGTAGTTCTCAAGCTTCCAGATCCAGCCACAGACAAGAAAGCATAAGGACTAAATGTGCTAAGTTGCCAGCAGAAAAATAGGTACAGTTTACCACTTGGGCGGTGCTTCCATCATAGCCTCGAATGCCTATCTAAATTGAAACAAGCACACCAACCACAGCCTCCGTGGGGCGCGTGGAGTGGAGCCCTGTTACTCGGGTCCCCTCCTCTTCAAACTCAAACTTCGATGTCCTGATGTTGTGAGTGCTCTGAAGCCTTTCAGGGATGGCCCCTGCAGCAGAGAGTCGCTTCACTCAACAGTCTGTCCACCGAGGTGCGAGGTGCGGTGCACACACAGGGGCTTCTCAGGGAGAAAGTCCAGGTAGTTGTGAGCCAACATCTGATGATTCTACTAAGCCATTCTGATCCAGAGCTCACCTTGGGTGCTGACCTCTGACCACTGCAACTCCATTTTTCCTTCTGACCTATCTCGTTTCTTCCCTTTTTCTTCTGCAGGTGTTGATCCAAGAAGTATTTCCTAATAAATATCCAGAATACTAAACTTGATAAGAGTATTAGGTGAGTAACCTAAACCCAGACTGCAGGATCATGCTTCCACATAGTGGATACAACTGTTGGCTGAAATGAATCCCTTTACATAGAATAAAAAGGAAGAAAAGAATTCCATTTATAACTATATTCATCTGAATTATGGTTATTCTTCAGGCGCAATTAGTTTTTTTTAATATTGTATAATTTAAGACCTAACTGTATGATTGTTCACAAGCAATGTCTTTTATATGAAACAGTTATAGTAGGAGGAGAGGAAAATAAATAAGCAATTATGTACAAGTCGATGTGTCATTTACAAATGAAATAAGAAAGGTAAACATACATAGCTACGCACTATTTGTCGCTGCAACTGGCCACTAAGCCACTGTTGAATTTGATAACTTTATTCTTCCACTATTCATTCGATCTCTCTTTTGCCATCAGTACCACAGCTGATCATGTTTTTAAACCACACCACATGTTCATGAAACTTCTGGCACTTTCTTTACTGGTCCTGTATGTGTTGAATTGGTATAGGCTCTGATTAATAATGAACACTTGCTATGAAGCAATATTCTGGGTTGAAAACCCTGTTTACCATATGTATAAGGGACAATTTGGATACTCAATTCACCCTGCTCAGTATTCCTCTTTTTGGTCTATTTGTTCAGAGGAATAAGAAACATAAAACAACCCTATAAAGCTTAGCTGTCCCCCAAATGGAGCCATTATGTCCCCAGAGGGAATTATATTTCTCTCATCACCCAAGAATGATAAACTAGTAGAAACACATATTGCAAAATCAGAACACAAAATTTTGTGACATAATTGTGTTAATAGTGAGGGAGCTGCTGCTACTCTACCTGTTGGTTTCTAGATCCACAGTTATGGGACAGGGAACATCCTCTACAGTGCTGGGCCAGAGAATATAACACGTCTCATCGGATAGCATTCAGTTTGTTTTTACTCACAACACTTCTGACAAATGGGTGTGTTTTTCTGTCACATCAACCAACTCTCCAGTTATCCAGACACCAGTTGGGTGTCCAACAATTCCATTTAACTCTGACACTGACTCCCCAGAATTATGCAGACCCTACATAAAAGGGTCTCTGTAAAAGGCTCAGTCTCCAAAGACTATCTCCCACTTCAGACGCCACTGACAACTCTTGGAACTCNTTCTCCAGTTATCCAGACACCAGTTGGGTGTCCAACAATTCCATTTAACTCTGAAACTGACTCCCCAGAATTATGCAGACCCTACATAAAAGGGTCTCTGAAAAGGCTCAGTCTCCAAAGACTATCTCCCACTTCAGACGCCACTGACAACTCTTGGAACTCCTGTATTTCTGAGTGACAGTCTTTAAGTTGGGGTTCCCGGGATGCCAAATTCCAGTATGATAATTTGCTAGAATGGAGCACGGAATTCAGGAACACCCTTTGCTTAGATTTGCCAGTTTATTGTAAAGGATACAATTCAGGAATGTTATTTATTTCCTACTCATTCTCTTGTCCCAGGTAAATATATCCAATAATTTAATGAGCAATTTTTTCCATAATGTGTCATGGATTATCAATATTCATTCCTGTCTGATAGCGAGATTATTCTTACCTTCAAATATGAATAAATCAGATGCCTGCTCAAATTGTATTTTAAGTCTTTCAGCAAGGACCACTTCGGGAACAAATGACAGTCAAGAGTGTAACAACAGTAAAAAGAACCACATCAATCACTCTGGATATTTTAAACATACAAAACCACTGGAAGAGCTACTGCATTTCAGAAGCCCAGAAGTGCTAGAATCACAGGAAATTTTCACCAAAAACCTCAGTGGTTGCCGCTCTGAAGCAGATGAGTCACTCCTAAAAACAAAATTTTATGTCTACCATTTTCTAAAAGCCTGGCATCTCATCACTGTTGTCAATGGAGTAATAATGGCTCCTGCTTCTTTTCCCCTCCAACCTTGCATTTTATTGGCAGATATGTAGTTACCAGGCTTTTTAGTCTCTGTAATAAAAGAAGAGAAGGGGCTATCTTAATTCCCAACAGACAATTTAACACAGATATTGAAGCCCTCCAATTATGTGAAGAATAATGTTGGAAAGAGGTACAATGAGCAAGGGGTAAACCTTTAAGGAATAAAGGAGACACAGCAAGCTAGATTAAGATTTTAGTTTTTAAAAAAATATTTCTTAAAGCTTATGCCTCTTCTCTTTCCAAATGAAATGTTGTTATTTTTCTTTTGTTATGCTCTATCACTGTCACATTTGCTGACTTTATGAAAATCAATTAGAAGTTCTCACTTGTCTTATTTGTTCTGATAGAATTTCAACTACAAGTAAATTAATTGTACCTTGAATGTTCAACCCTGAATATTTTAAAGAAAATTCTGTTAAAATTATGTCTGCTTAGAGAATCTTTAAATATAAAAGTGACAGCTTTTTTATTTTATTTTCTAGTCTTGCCATACTGTTTTTCTACCTCTCCTTCTACTGCTCCCCCCTGCTTCTGCTCTCTTGCTCTCTCTGTCAAATAAGTAAATAAAATATTTTTTAAAAATTAATAAAAATAAATAAAATAAAATATCGCGGGCCTGGAAGAAACACAGGAGTGTGGCATAAACGTGGAAATAAAAGCCTGAAGCAAACACTTAGTCTCGAGATTAAAACCTAAAGTGGGAGAAAGATGCCACTGAAAATGGGACCCCCAATAATTTTCCTGCTTATTTTTCCCATGTAGCACACAGATGGCCCATCTTACCATATCCTAGCTGATATCAGATTTAACAACTTTTCCATTAAAGCCAAACAGGACTAGTGCAGTCAATAATGGACTGTCTGTATGCTGTGTATCATTGTTCACCTATGACCTTTCTACTTACATCACTTGTATGACTGGGTAATGCTTCAAATTGAGAATAAGAGCAGAAGTATCACAGCGACTAAGGGTTGCCACGGATCCAAGATTTAAACTAGTTCTGTGCAGGGGCAAAGGAAACTGTGCAGCTGAATGGTTGGCACAGAGGGTAACTCAGTGTTAGTTACATTGTGGCCACAGGACCTTAAATGAATAATCTAGAATATCCCTGGAGTCCTTATTGTGTACATTTCTAAACAGAGGAACAACATCAAGTGAATGCCAGATGATAATAGAGCCCCTCTGTTCCAATTCTTCCAAGACAAAGTTGTCTGGCTTCCTTTGGCTGAATTTCCCTTTTACTAGTTCATTAAATATGCTGTAGTGTGAATTACCATTCCAGTCACTCATTTGTTTTGTTATGAGCTAATTGAGAATGGTTAAGTTCACTCACTTCTTGATGCTGTTTTGAAAGGATATTTTGTCTTGTTTGAAAATTTGTTGCATCATTTTATAAATCAGATGCTCTGATGATTGCTCATATAATTTGACAATCTTTGTTTTCTATTAACCTACTCTACAAATATTTATCCAGTCCATACTACATACTTAATAAGATATGGTCCTGCCCTCAAGATACTCATTATGTTGGGGAAAGAAATATGTAAATTAAGAAATACAGGATTTAGGGGAAGGTAATAAGGTATACTACTTATAAAGAAGTAAAGAATGATATCTTTCTACTTGATTGGGATGGAAAGTGAAGAAAGGCTAGAGGTGGCAATATTTGAATTAATGTTTAAAAATGTATCGGTGCTTGGCCAGTAAATGAGGCATAAAAGATGAAGCACAAGAAACTGCCTGAACAAAGGCATGGAGCCACGAGTATGGTTTCATGGAATAAATGTGCTTTTTCTGTTCAGAGAGCTACCAGGTTTTTATGACCAGAAGATAGAAAATAACAGGGCAAAGCAGTCTGTACCCATATCTTAGATTCCAGAGGCAGGAAGGGGGAGGGATGCTAAGGGTATGTACTTGATCTTGAGATCCTTAGGGAATAATTAAAATCATAAGCAGAGTGGATAAAATGATGTTTAGAATTTTCAAACATATAGTAGAAGAATAGACAAATCGATTGCTGAAACAGAATTCTATAAACAAACCTATGTATTTATGGTGAATTGCTAAATTACAGAGATGGTACTTTAAATATATGGGAAGAGGAAATTGTATTAGAAGGCTGAATAGTCTACAGTCATTCTGCAAGGTTAGAATTCTGAAACTGTCAGTTAAAATCTATATGAATTAGGCAAAAACTAGGCCAATAAAGTGGGATTAAGTTGGAAATAAAGGCACAACTGTTGTTCAGTAAACATTAAACGATCATTATACTATTATAATGGCAAGTTGGCTACCTATCAAAAATTATTTAGATTCATATTTCTCACCATTAATGAGGATATATTTCAAGTGGATCAATAGTCTAAATTTTTTTTTTAATTCTGGAACTATTAGGAAAAAATATAGAGAAAGTATTTATGACTTTTAGAGAGAGAAAGCTTTCTTAAATAAGAAGCAGAATGCAAAAATATAAAATAAAAGATTTGTATGGTGAGTGCTGTGAAAGGTATAAGCCTGATGATACACAGACCTGTACTCCTGAGGCAAGTAGTAATAATAAAATAAAATAAAAGATTTGTAAGTTTGAAAATGCTACAAATACATATTTCTGTGCAAGGCATCCCATCCAGATGAAGACAAATGACTGACCAGAAGATTATCCAGTATATATAACAAGTAATGGCAAGAGTGTGGGGGAAAATGTATTCATGTGGTGCTCATAGAAGTGCAAACAGATAAAACCATTTTAGACCACGGCTTGGGAGGATCCATGAAAATAAAAATGACAGATGTTCTGTGAACTCATTTCTGTTTCTTGGTTATGTGTAGGCATCTTATAGGTAACTTACTTTAAAATACTTCAGCAAGAAGAGTGCGATGTAAATGTGTAAAGAAGCAGTTACACCTATGCGCAAGGAAGCATATGGAGAGATTTTTCTTGTGCTGCTATTTGTAATACAAAAAAAGATCAAAACAACCTACATATTCATCCAAAGGGTTTGAACTATGCTATATCTATACTATGGCATATCATAAGCATAGATATGTTCTCATGTTATTTACATGAGAATAACTCCAGGAGATATTGTTAGGAGAAAGAAAAATAATAAAAACAGGTATATTGTGATGTCTGTATTAAGCCACAAAACTATGTGACTATCTAGGAATATGCATATATTAATGGTAGAAGAAGGTTTGAAAATTATGCCTTCCTTTTTCTAGTAACAGAATTCCTCCTAGGGAAAGTCAGTGTCTTAGGACTGGATTGGGGTTCACTCCACCCAAACCAATGCGATGGATGAACACATGGTCCTGGTTGGACCAATCAGGATGTGTTGCCATAGTCATTGGTTTTAAGCTCAAGACAGTTAGTCTTAACCAGAGATTTTCCTGGACAGTTGTATTTTCTTGTGGGAGAACGGAAGTAAAATAAGCTTTAAAATTGAGTGACTGCATTTGCCACCACATTGGAAAAGTCCACATGGATTTTGCTTTCATTGTGGAGTCATTACTAATCCTTACTAATATGCGATGTATGTCTCCTTAACCAACAAGGAGAAAGTGGAAAAGAGAAGTCTAAGGGGTTTTTTTGTTTGCTTTTTTCTTTTTTTAAAGCAGAATTTGTCAAAATGCACTAAATTGCAACCAGAGATCTTGGAAATCTGTATATTTCACTGTGTGTGATTTTTTTTTTTTTAATTAAAGGAAAAGAAATGCAGAATGGGGGAAGGGAGAGGAAATAATTGTAAACAAAAAACACAAAATAAGATGGTAGGAATAAGTTTAAACATAGTAGTCTCAATGAATATGATGAAGTTAAATTCTTTTGTTTTTTTTTAAAGATTTTTTATTTATTTATTTGACAGAGAGACATTACAAGGAGACAGAGAGGCAGGCAGAGAGAGAGGAGGAAGCAGGCTCCCCACTGAGCAGGGAGCCCGATGCGGGCCTTGATCCCAGGACCCTGAGATCATGACCTGAGCCGAAGGCAGAGGCTTTAACCCACTGAGCCACCCAGGTGCCCTAAATTCTTTTGTTAAAAAACAAGTGCTCAGATTTGACATTTTAAAAGTCATGTTGCTCAATAGTATTTATAAGACACACGTGAAATAGAATGGTATGAGATAGTTGGAAATAAAGAGAAGGCAAACTGCACTCACCATAAGACCAACAATTCCACTCTTCTCTATCAAAAGAAATGAGTGCATAGGTCCACAAAAAGAGTACACAAATGCAAATGTTTATGATATCATTATTCATAATAAACAAAATGGATCTGTAAATGGATGAAAATTTGTAAATGGATAAGCAAATTGTGGTATGTTCACAAAATGGAATATTACTTAGCAAGAAAAGAAATGAACCATTGATAAGACAACATGGTTGAATTTCAAAGTCATTAAGCTGAGCAAAAAAAGCCAAATCCAAAAGAATACATGCTGTATGTTTCCATTTACATGAAAGTCTAGAAAAGATAAAGTTAATGTCTATGAAAGAAAGTAAATCAGTGATTGCCCGAGATGGGTGTGAAGGATTTCCTGGGTACAGCTATAAGGAAATATGTTCTATATTTGGTAACTGTGATGGTGAATTGAGTATATCGATTTTTCAAAACTCACACAAATGGGTGGACTTTATTATATATAAATTATACCTCAGTAAAAGCAAAATGCAAAGGGGGAAAAAAGAGGAGCACAGAAGAGGAATTCTCACTCATTTGCCTTTAGAGGCTGGTAGCACACTTTTCTGTGCAGAGGAATGAGAGGTTGGTTGATTGATTGGTTTGTTTTACTTGAGATCTGCAAGTAGCAAGGCTGTACAAAGTGGAGCAAGAAAGAAGAGTGTTCCAGACAGAGGAAGCAATAACCACAGCCCCAAGAAACAGATGAGAAAGACTGTGGCTCCTCTGGGGATGGAGCAGAGCGTAACAGTACCTAAAAGAGCAGGTGTAACAGAAGAAGAATCAAGTGAGGGTCCTTGTTTTGTATCTTGCATAAGTGAAACTAACTTTGCTCTGCTCTTGAACATGAACGATATTTTGTTCAGTTATACAATTCTTGGCTCACTCTTCTTTCCCCATTAATATTCTGCAGGTTTGCTTATTGCTTATTATCAGTGGGTATCTAATGTTGTTGAGAGGTCTGAGGTTGCCTGGTGTTTGTTCCCCTGCAGGTAAATAACATTTTGTTCCTCATGGACTCTAGGCCATCTTTGGTTCTTGTTTCCCTAATATAAATTTTTCTTGATAGTCAATAGTTGTTTCCTTTTGGAAATCTTATCACCCACACATTGGAACTCCCAGATCCATCCTCTGTGTTTCATTTTTTCTAATAAATTTATAACCTCCATTTCCATTTCTAATGAGCTTTGAGGGAAAATTTAATACCTGTTCTTCCACCTGATTTGATTTTTTGTCCTATTAATAACTCAGTGGTTTTTTTCTTTCGTTATTATTTTATTCTTTTTTTTTTTTTAAGATTTACTTATTTATTTGAGGAGAGAGGGGCAGGGAAGGGACAGAGGGAAAGGGAGAGGGAGAATGTTGAACAGACTTCTTGCTGAGTGTGGAACCTGACACAGGGCTCAATCTTAGGATCCTGAGATCATGACCTGAGCTGAAATCGACAGTCAGATGGTCAACCACTGAGCCACCCAGGTGCCCTGTTAATTATTGTTTTAAATTCAGCAATTTTTTTGGCTAGCAGATAGTCTTATGCATTTCTTTATTACCAGTTCTCATTTCATAAAAGCAACATCTTAAGTTTTATAATTGAATTAATATAAACTTATATTATATATATACATATATACATATACATATGTATGTATATGTATATATGTCAGAGTTCTTCAGAGAAACAAACAATGCCAACCGATTAAGAGAAAGAGAGAGAGATTGGTTTTAAAGCATGTATGACGTCTGTAAGGCAGGCTGGTAGCTGGGAACTTAGGCAGGATTTCTATGTTACAGTCTTAAGTCAGAATTTCTTTTTCCTTGGGAAACCTCAGTTTTTGCTCTAAATGCCTTCAAGTGATTAGAGAAGTCTCATCCCTATTACTGAGGGGAATCTTCTTAAAGTCAAATGATCGTAAGCGTTAATCACGTCTACAAAATATTTCCACAGCAACATCTAGACTTGTGTTTGACCAAAAAACTAGGACCAAAGTCTAACCAACTTGACACATAGAATGAACCATCACACATTATAATTTACATCAGTTACTGTCATATAAAATACTGCATTTGCTTATGATATGATGGATTCTCTGGTTTCTTACACTATTCTACTCTTTATAAAAACAATTTGTTCTAATTCCTCCACACAGTTGAATTTTATGAAATGCATCATCATTTCACTTGCCTAAATGTTGGTCTGTATTTTGTTTTGTTGTTTAATCAATAGAGAATTTGTGTGAATGTCCAGATTTGGAGGTTAAAATGAATTGTGTCAGATCAGAACATGTTAGATTATCTCAGAGTCTCAATTTACAATTTCTTATAAGTAGTAAAAAATAATCCTTTTAATAAAAGAAATTTGTAATAACCATTTCTTGGTATCTGTTTGGTTGAAACTCATTTCAAGTTAAAAGTGATAACATTGGGGGAAAATGTCATACCATTATTCAAAATCATTCTATAAAATTAAGGCAAAAAAGTCATCCTAATAGGCAATCAAAACGATTTATTTGGTAAGATAGATATAAACAATTTTGGAATTTTGTTAAACATAAACTATCATAGCTACCTTTTGTAAGAATAAAGGGAGTGGTCAATGGTTATTAATAAAACAAATAGTGCCATCTACTGACTTTGCAATTTTATTATGAAAGCTGCCATAAACATCAATGTTATACCACATAATTTTCCAATATGATAGTGCTAGTCATTCATTTGATATTTTGCATTTTCCAAGAATTTGTATTCATTTAAAAAGATTACATTTAAATCTCTAGTTCTGCTAACTGAAGTGGAATTTACATGTGCTTAAATCAAATGACTGCTACTTTGCAAAATCACTGTTATCAGGAAGCAATTTTTTTAAGTGTCCCTTTGTGCTAGAAAGTGCATGATGTATAAGAAATATGCCTATATTCCTGTCACACACACACACACACACACACACACACATACACACGACTCAGTAAGAATTGCTGAGATTGCAGAAATGTACAATTTGACCCTCACCACCCACAAAAAACCCTGCTCAAATGATTAAAGAAGTACACGTGTCGATGTAAATTATTAACAAAAGAGAAACTGAAGCATATTTCATAATAAGTATAGTAAGGAGGATTAGCATTATCTCCTACCACCTTTTAATTTAGATTTAGATGATTTTATAGAGGAAGCAACATTTAAGAGGTTTATGGACAATGAAAATAATGCAGTAATTGAAGAATAATATGATATACTACATTTAAATTCTATGACATACTACATTTAAAATTTTAAAAGTGCAAAGAAAAAATGCTTTCTGTGGCCTACCAGCTACATTGTGAAGTTCCTGGAAAGTAGAGCAGAAAGGGCAGGACTGTGCTCACAGTGCAGAGTTTCAGAGTATAGAAAAATAATAGCTCCAGAGCCAAGGACATGGAACCAGAGAGCTCTAAACTCCAAGAGACGCCTTTCAAGGCCACTGATGACCTCAGGATTCCAGGTTGGGCGTGGTGACCACATTACCCTCTCCGATATACATCCTGTATATATTCACAGGGGCCATGTCAAAGCATAAGACCAGAGGTCCTGCCAAAGTACAAAACGCTAATCTCTCATGGTAGCAACTCTAAAGTCTGGACTGTCTCCCTGAATAATCAAGCTTTTCCTGGAACATCACTAGGCTCTCTTGACAAGAAAGGAATCCTGTGAATGTCTAACATATAAATAGAATCAGCAGTGCATTCTTTGTTCATTCATTTCAGGAGTACTTCAAAGCAGGATGGTTTTGCATAACACATTCACCTGTACAACAGTGTATTTATTTGAGTTAGAATAAGTTTTGCTTAAAAATAAATAAATGAAATAACACCATAGGTTTCTAGATGTAGGGCCCATGAGGAAGGATATGTAGTGTATAAGGTGTAAATGCCAGGATGTCAGCCTTTTAAACCCAAGGCCAACAAAATCTAGTAAAATCTTAAATTCTTCAGTACGCATGCTTGGATGAAGAAGATTAAATTGTATGAGTTTACAAGAACAAGATAGGTTAAATTCATAACTACCAGCTGTGTCTACTGAAAACGTTTCCAATATAAACTTGTACTCCACAGGCATTTTTTTTTGCCAGGGAGGGGAGGAAGCAGTGAGAAGCTGATTAGAAATAATGGTAATTTGGGATCCTATAAAGCAAAATTTCTCTCCATAATCAGGCTTTTATTAGAACATTGTTTAACCCCTTCTGTAAGGCAGCAATGCCATAAAATCTACCAAACTTAAAATTACTGGAAAGTCTGTGAGCTGATAGTATCTACCTTAAGGCAAGTAGGATTCCTTGTTAGTTGCAACAAAGGAGTCCCAATACATTTTATAGGTGAGATTTAGGGTAATTATCTTCTTTTTAAAATTGCGGTGATACCCGAATTCCCTAAATCCTTGTGGTAGGCTGAATGATGGCTCCTACTGATAGCAGGCCCTAATGTGTGGAACTTGTAAACATTACTTTATGTGGAAAAAGGATCTTCCAGACATGATTGAATTGAGGAGTTTGAGTGGGAGCGATTGTTCTGGATTATCTGGGTAGGTACAAGAGGGAAGCAGAGGGAGATTTGGCACACACAAAGGAGAAGGCCATGTGAAGGCAGACAAGAGAGTTTGGCAGATGCTGGCTTGGAAGGCAGGAGGGAAGTAGCCACAAACCAAGGAGTGGCAGCAGCCACAGAAACTGAAAGAGGTGACCCATTGATTTCAGTCTAGGACCCTGATTCAGACTGTGGCCAGCAGAATGTGAGAAAACACATTTCTGGCTTTTTTAAGCCACTGGTTTTGTGGTAATTTGCTGTAATAGCCATAGACAACTGCTATACTCTCTATCATCCAATGTTTTTGTTCATAATAATGGGTATCATTTAAATACCTTTGTTATCATTAACACTGTGCTAAGCCTTCTGCAAAAAATGTCTCTAATTCTTACATATCTTTTCTCCCAAATCATACTGCTCTCCTCCCTGCTTACTCTGCTCTAGCCATACTGAATCCCTTAAGATACAAGATTTCAGTCCTGTGCACCAGCTGTTTCCTCTGATGGGACTATTTTTTTCTCAGATATCATAATGATAAACTCTTGCCCTCTTCAAGTCTTAGATCAATTTTACCTTCTCATGGGGTCTATTCTGACTACTCTATTTAACATTACAACCTCTTTTCCCAGTCAGCATAACGGGAGAACTGTACCCTGTTCTCTTTTATTATTTTAATCTCATTTCAATCTCTAAAATGTTATATAATTTGCTTGTTATGTTTATTTTATATCATCTTTCTACTCCCTCTAGTTATGTAAGCTTCATGAGTAAATGATTTTTATCTGTTTTGTTCACTAATGTATTCCCAATGCATAGAACAATATCTAGCATATAATTGGCATTCAGTAATCTTTTCTTGAATGAATAATTGAAGGAAAACATTTTAAAGTCTATTGCAGTAAGTTAGAGATGGTGGTATCCTAAATCATACCAAAGCAAAGTTCAGCTTGTAGTTCAAGGTGACATACTGTCAAATGATCTTGTGTTTTTATTTTCAGTTTCTGTTCTGTGCCAACTAAAGTCTCACACTGCATTGATAAGGCCGCAGAATGGGCAATGACTTAAAGACAGATGCTGCTATATCCCGGTTATCAGGCAGGCTGATAGCTCTCAATTTACATAAGTTCTCAATGAGTCCCCACAAAAACCTATCCCTTGGGCAAAGGCAGAAAACCCAGGGATTGTGTTTCTACAACAAGGTTGGATCTTAAAAACTATGCTGAACATGTCAGACAATTTCCTAAATAGTCAGAAACTCCTATTGAATGGCTATAAAGGAAAACTGCTTGAGTATTTTCAAGATCAACTGGATAACAGGTAGAGAGACAAATTTCTTTAGCAGACCACTTAGTTAAAATCTTTCCAGATCTAGTAAGAAGGGAAATCAAGAGGACGTCCCCATTTCTTTATAAAAAGGGAATGAAAGACTGAAAGACTGAACCACTTTTGATATTTAGAAAATGGTTTGCGCTATGTTAGGAAATTGTAAAGCTGTATTCTGCAAAAGAAGTTCAGGAAGGGCCACATGAAGGTCGGTGCTCTGAATGAAGGAGGGTGGCAAGAGCACCGATGACCCACAGGAGACCAGGAATCAACACGGGAGGTAGAGGATGCCGAACTTCAGTGAGTGACACAGGGAACACCCCAGGGAAAGAAAATGTGCACTGGCCTGAGGTCCTAGACATACAAATACTGAAGGCAGACCCATGACACTTTAAATACCATTTTAGTTAATATCCATATTTCCTCGATTTTACTTTCCAGGGTTGTTGAAAACTAACTTTTACATTTGATTACATAATGTTTTGTTTTGCTCATCTTTTCTTATTTTGTCTCTTTTGTTCTTTAGAAATTTATTTCAATAAAAGGGATCCAATTAAAGGGAATTTTTATTTTACTTTTTATAAAGGATGGTGTAATTATTCACATTGGACATTAACTTCATGTTAACAGGTTTTGAATATTATTTTAGGAAGAAGTGAAACATGTATCACCCTACTCTAGTTCAAAAAAAGAGTGTTTTAACTTACATAGTTAGAATTTAATGGTTAGAGATGTTTCTCTAAGAAAAAGTTACGGGTCATTGAACCCCAGAACTAGTAAACTGAAGAACTTTGGTATAAAAAATAAAAGACTTAAAATATGAAAAGGCTTTAGTAGCAACTAAATCTAAAAAATTTAAATAACCTACCAGAAAAAAATAGTACTTGGAGAGTCTACACATACTGCGATATCCACATAATCAGGTAACTGAAGATTTAAAAAATGGCAAGATGCCATGTTCACAGTGGAAATGTCTATTTGAACCAAATTATTTTAAGTATGGTTATCCAGAATATTCATTTTGCAAAGCATAATTATCAGATCATTGATACAACCTAGGATTTGGGGATAAAAGAAAATTCATAATTCAGAGAAAATGTTAATAAAGCTGATTGATGTGATGCACTTGTTCTTAAAACTAATGAATAATAAGAGTTTTGCTAAACATTATATGCTAACATGCACTCATTCAGGAATTCAGTCATTGGGTGAGGACTTGCAAATAGAAACACAGATGAAAAACAGTCCCTGTCCTCAGCTGCTCAGAGTTTCATAGAACAGATATACATAAATAACTAACATCAGGATAAAATTCAAATTATGAAAATGATTTTGGCACATTGTTTTTGTCTTAGCCCTTATATATAGTTATAATTAATTCTATTTCTCAAGTTTTTCCTTCTTTCTTTTTTTTTTAACTGCCTTTCTTTTTAAAGAGTACTATCCCACGAGGCTGAGTGTTCTGTTAAAAGGGAACATTCCAGGGATAGGGATCAATCTGTGCAAAGGCAGGTAAACGAGAGAAGCACAGGTGGACATAGAATACACACAGGAAGTACATACACTAATCCAGGAAGGAGCTAATGAGAACACAAACATACATACTAGCTATATATCAATATGTAGAAGCAATGAATCTAATAGAAGTATTAAAGGATCACCCTGGTGTACGTCTGGGCAGGGTCTCTTCTGGATGCAAGTACCATTTGTGTGCTAGAGGATTTGTTTGATTGGGTTAGGGGAGAAAGTCTGAATACTAAACAAAACCTGCACCCCTCACAAGGTAAAATAAGCACATGGAGGAAGCTACAGTCAGTAAATGACCAGTTAGAGATAGGGAGCACAATATCCCCAGAATACAGGAGTAAGTGTTAATAGAGTGCCCACCGTGCAATATGTGGTAAATAAAATGGAGATTCAGTAAGGATTTACAGCTATGCATTCTATCAGATCTGTGAAATACAATGATCAAGAATCTTGAAGTATTGAATATATAAGCGTTCAGAGTCAGCTGATAAAAAATGTTCTAATAAGGGATTAAGTAGAATAAAGAATCATATTGAACTATATTCGTAAAATTAAGGATTGCCACTACTTCCCAGAACAAATGAAAAGAATAAACCAGGGACTTGGTCACTGAGTGGTAAATCAAGGACTTACATGACAGAATTTGAATATCAGATGTGAACCAGGTCATAGGAATAATGTAGAATTTTCCCAACTTGGTCAAAGATTATCAAAGAACTTTTCCTAACGATAAATGGAGATGGATATTAGTCATAGAATTGTTATATTTCCACAGATGAGGTATACAGTTAGTCTCTATATTTTGATAGGAAATATCTTGACCAACTTATTGGAGCGGTTGTTTTAAATTTTTATTATGCATAGGTATCACCAGAGGTGTTCATTCAGAATTCAGAGCCCTGGCTCTTTTCTTCAGAGCTATAATTCAGTGCATTTGGAGTAGGCTCCAGGAAACATCATTTTGGACAAAAAAAATTCCTAATGATTTGGATAAATATTATCTGTGGACCATATTTGAGAAAAAACTAGAAAAAAGAGAGTTTAAGAAATAAAGGTACCATTACATTGTCTTTAACTCCAGAAGTGGGTAAGTCATAGGAGTGCACAACTGAAGAACATGCAATATATTGGTGAACAGCATCTACCGATGGGCTTTCTTCTCAGTTACCAGAATAGGGTGGCTTATACTGTGCATTCATCCCATTTGCCCTCCTGGACTCACTGTACCCTTTCCCACTGAGCCCAGATGTTAACTCAAACATGAACTGTGTAGTCCCCATATGTCATTATCAGCAGCTAAATGGTTATTATTCTAATACTAGATAATAAAATGGATCTCAACTCTGTAGGTAGGGGAAATAATAAATTGATCTTAATCACTACTTAATTTTTTGAATAATTGTTTCTTTTGTTAAAATGCTTTGAAACTGCTTGACAAACACACAGATAAATGACATATGACCAATAACCATGTCATACTCTTTGCAAGATCATCTTTGCTGATCTACCAAGTCGAGGAGCCATAACCGCTGTGGAATTTTATGCTTAGGGAACATATGAAATAATTCTATAATCTTAGTAAGTCATTTGGTAGATGAACTACATTTTTAATATTTCAGATTTCTGAAGAAATCCCCAAGTGACCCTAAAAAATATAACTATAAAACTAGTAATTATGATAGTCCACAGCAGTTGTGCTCAAAAAATAATATACAACTGAAAAATTATATGCACAAGTAGAAATCTAGGTAAATACATAAAACGCAAAGAAAACCACATTTTATAAGAACATTTTGCACATGACAATTTGGCTTTAAGAGGCACAGCTTAAATATCAGTGATATTTTTAAATACAAATCCTATGAAAGTACTTTAAAGCTCATTTTTCTTAAAGCATCATCTGCAAAGCAAGTATGTGAAATATATGACAAGAGAAAGAATATGAAATCAACATATAATTTGTATCCAAGACAATGAAGAAAATAAAATCAAGTAATGAGTCATACTTCAAAATAAGTATTCTTTTCAGTACAATTACCCTTGAGCTCTTTTAGAGGATTAAATATGCGATTTGCATTCAATGTTTCTTTAGGGTTGCATACAAATGGATTTCACCAGCAAGGATTAGTACAATACATAGTTAAATGTGTCTGCCAATCTAAAATTCTACTACCCTGATATTTTAAAACGCAACTACAATTTAAACTCACATTGGCCTATATAGAACAAATTTCTATCTTGTGTTTTTAATTTTTTGTGTCTGTGTGTGAATCTATATAAGGTTTTTAAAGGACATATTGAATCTGAATTTACCAATAACATATTTATTCAGAGACTTGTTCCTGACATATGACTTTTTTTCATGTAACCATGCTTTATATAGGATATGTATCTACTTGGATTTTTTTTTTTACCAAAAGAAGGCAGAATCTTGTCATCCTAATTAGTTTCATTTCCATATATCAGGCACATAAAAGTATAATAATATTGAAATCTGTAAGAAGTCACATACTGTCTAAAGAAGCAGTAGTTGCAATTCATCTGATAAGGAATAAATGCTTTCTGAAAGAATGATATCCCTATAATGGAACTTAAATTATCTTTCTTTTAAAAACTTTGAATTTTTATAATACTACTTAGGAGGTAAGCTTTATTTACTTAAATAATATTTAGGCCTCTTATGAAAGTTGTAATTAATTTGGGACATTATCAGGCTGATATCAATCACATTCAGTTTAGGGTCAATTATGTATAATTATAGCTTTAAAAACAGTAGCAGGATAGATGGCCCTAATGAAAAAAAAAAACAGAGAACACAATTAGACAATGTGATTTGAAAGTCAACAAAGACCACACTCAAAATATTTTGCCCAAAAAATGGTTATTGCAGAACTTCTTTGGCTAACTGAACCTGAAAACCATACAAGTTTCACCCAATATGCTCAGTAAAACCCTGACCTCTGGCTGAGTGTTATGTAATGGAGATCAAATTAACATGGATCGTTGATCAAGGAAAGTCATAAAGCCATAAAGGAAGCTGTAAGAAAGATCCAAGGTATGTTGTGTTGCTTAAAGAGAATATATTCAGAACACTTCAGTGTAGAGCGCTGAGAAGCTCTGTAACAGAAGAATCCTTGCTCAATCACAAATTCCCCTTAGGAAAAATTGTGGTATACACGGATTTGCCTAAGCATACCTTTCTAGAATTTCACTGATGAAAGGGTCTTTATTTTTTTTTTTAATTTTATTTTTATTATTTGCCCAAGGGGTACAGGTCTGTGAATCATCAGGCTTACATCTTTCACAGCTTTCACCAAAGCACAAACCCTCCCCAATGTCCATAACCCATCCACCCTATCCCTACCCTCCCACCCCCCAGTAACCCTCAGTTTGTTTTATGAGATTAGAAGTCTCTTATGGTTTGTCTCCTTCCCCATCCCATCTTGTTGATGAAAGGGTCTTTAAATCATCAAAGTCATCCTATCACTTTTTACAAATTTAATTCTTTTTATAAATCTTAAAATTTTGGTACAAGAAGTAAATATATGTCTTACAAAGAGTTCTTAAGTTACAATATTCAAAACTTCATTCAATGAAGACTTTTTAAGAGCTCACTAAAAACAGTCCCTAACAAATTAGAAAGAAAATAAATGTGAAATTGTACCTCTGCTACAAAGTTGGGAATGATTTCCAAGTTCTGGGGAGGTGAAAAAAGCTTGGTGCCTAGATGGATGGACTAAAGGAACGTATGGAAACAACGAATGCAAGTTCTTCAGGTGCAACCAAATTAGTTCTCCTAAGGTTGAAGAACGAATAGGGTTTAAAGAATTTTCTTGGGAAACAGGTCCAACATTCACATTGCATACAGACATAATGCAATTCAGTGAACCTTCCCACCAACTCTCTATTCTATTGGATATCAAACGTGTGTACAGAAAGGTTTTATTCGGGCACCTGGCTGGCTCAATCAGTTAACCATCTGCTTTCAGCTCAGATCAAGATCCCAGGCTCTTGGGATTGAGTCCCGCATTGGGCTTCCCAGTCAGCAGGGAGCCTGCTTCTCCCACTTCTTCTGACCCTCCCCCTGCTTGTGTTATCTGTTGAATAAATAAATAAAATTTTTAAAAAAGTTTCTTTATTACTTGCAATAATTTGTAAAAGGAAAACAAAAAATTTGAGAATGCTGGTGGTTTCTAAAAATGAAATTAGAATGGAGGAGAATCAATTATTTGTTTTGCTTCTTTTTTCTGCATTTAAAATAATAAACAGGTTATATTAAAAATCTGTTTCAAGAATCATAAGGTGACTATTGTTCCATAAGAAGCATACTTCGAGTCATTATTATACACTAATTTGAAAAGGAATGGATTTTATATATTGACATAACTAATATATCTGGATTTATAAGATTTAAGTGTATATATCTAAGAAAAATCATCAGTACATATTCTCGCAGTAGGCTACTTTAAATATTTAAGAAGATTAAAGCAGCTTTGTGGATCATTGTTAGAACATGTACTATTTTCATCCCTTCTCCTTTCTTTAAATCATTTTCCTCTCTAATAAACAATCTGATTAAACTATGGATCACATTCTCCAATATTTATGCACAGCTAAATCTAAATCCAATTGTCTTAAAAAATAACTGTGTAACTGTATTATAAATGTATTTAAACAGGGCAGTGCTTGACTTTACACAATACATCCAACCAAAAGTATTATGCACAATCTATACAGATATCTACTCACTAGCCTGCCACATCAGTTCCCCAATCTATGTCATTGCATAAAAAATACCACACTTCTAAGTTTATTCTCAAAGTTGCTTTTCCATGCCAAGCTATTGCAGCATGCAATTCCATTGCTTATGAAAAATATTTTAAACTTTCTTATAAACAGATATTTTAGATTTTGCTTTGAAGTAAAAAACAAGACCAAAACAGTTGAAAAACTTGGTTGATTTTTGAAGGAAAACTATTCTCTAAAGCTCCATTCATGACATCCTCAAGAGATTTGATGTTACTGTATGGACCCAAAACAAGTGCCTTAAGAAGATTTCTGTAGGGGATTGCCTATATAAAGGTTAGCAAAGGTCAATGGGAGGCAGCTCAGTTACTTTGGTGGGAAAAATGAACCTTCAGAAATGTCAGCGTGAATTTTTAAGCACACAGTGTTTTATCCTCATCTAATTGAATAAAATGGGATAATATAGATAAAATATTAGGTACTTCTTTGTGGAGGGTGGGTGCTTTCCTTCTAATGCAAATAAACTTTGATAGACATTTAGATTTATTGGTCAGAGAATTGAATTGTTTGTATTGGACTGTGTTGTGTTGTCTGCTGCTTCTAGAAAAGTTTCAAAGTTTAAAGGTAAAAGTAAAAGAAGCAAAAAAGTAACTTCCTTTAAACTCATGATTTATGTTGGCTTTGTGTCTTGAAACAAATCGAAATCATTATATTGCACACCTAAGGCAAATAATAATAATAATCTGTTCCTTGGATTTCATTGTAACAAATCTCAATGATTTATATCCAATCTTTCTAATGGTGATATGCAGTTCATTATTGGGAACATACAATTCTGAGTGAACATACAGAGCTATTTGTAATTGATCTCTTTATCAAGATTTAATGTTCCTCATGGTTGAATAATGACTTTCTTTGGAAAATATATAAAGTTTTCACCTTACTTTTCTAGTGTTTTTTTCATCAATCACAGAGCTACAAATAATTGAAGTGTCTTTTTGAGAACAGAGAGAAGAGGGAAAGTATAATTGTTAATGATTTTTAAGAGTTTTCATTTTAATTTTAGAACTTTTATTTCACATTAAATTATATTTCAGGGAAAGCATTAAAAGTTCCTAGTTTGAAACTCAATATTTCAAAGTATCTGTCTTATATTTCTGAATGTTGTATATCTAAGAAGTTATTATCTATGATGGAAAATCAATTTAGCTCAAATGATGCAGCATTTGAAAATATCCAGCCACTCTCTTAGATTTTAATGAGATAAATTATCATTTAACAAATATTTTATATTTTTGTTTCCAGAATGCAATTGAACCCGTTGAGGAAGATATATTTTATATAAATATGCTGAAGAAAAACTGACTTCAGTTAAGTTATAAATGCCTGCTCCCACAAGTTAAGTAAACAGATTAAGAATAACAACAACAACAACAAAATCACAAGGTTGTTGAAAAAGATGCTCACTTTTTTGAGACTAAGCTTGTATCAGTCTACCTTACTGAGATGGTAGCTAAAATCTTTTTCATTTGCACTTTGATTTGTAAAATCGGTGTTTAACGTTTGGTTTACAATCCAATTTTTTTGTGATCCAAATTCTGAGTAGCTTTGAAATGCGATTAGTTCTGATGTACTGCAAGTGACTTACATGTATTGAAAATGTGAAAATAACACACTGATCTACAGATGACCCTGAGTATATTAAATAAATGAGTATTTAAATACACAAAATGTTGTGTTATTTTTTAAGCTTTCCTTCTGTGTAACATCTGCTTATGCATTTGTACAACTTTAACATATTTGTCCATAAAAAATAACACTCAAGATTCCTATATTGAACAACTTACCACTGAAATATTGGCTTTGATCATGTATGGCTATAGAGACTGCAAATTGTCTAATTAACCACTATTGGTTAACTATCCCCAAGGTTGAGCAAAACAGACAGCACGATGGCAGACCTTAAATCTTAGAATATGGCCGTGAAATCACCTGTTCTCATCTAGTGTTCCTGCTACAGGCTCGGTTTATGCCTGCTGACAAGAGAAATTATTAATAATGCCTCTTTCCACTCTTAAAAAGGTTCCAGTTTTGAGGATAGGTTAAATAGTCATTCTTCTTAAAAAAGAAAATAACCTATCTTTGTATTAGACATTAAACAAAACCCTGTTGACTCAATAGAAATCAATTATTTAGAAAGGCCATTGTTTGCATTTTATGTTAACATATTGTCTACCTTTTGGACAAATCATCTGTATGTCTAAACCATACAGAATTGCACTTACACACACACACACACACACACACACACACGCACACATGAAATCCTTACCAGTAAAATTAAAAGTTAGAAATAGAAACATCTAACCATTGTTTGTTGTTTCAGTTACAACTGTGTGTTAAGTACATTTATGGAGTAAAACAACAGCAGACGATAGAGAAGTTTCAAAAGATAAGTATACCAAAGTCTCCACCTTGAGATGGTAGGACAAAGTTGAGAAGGACAATAATACATGCGTATATGGGAGAACCAATATAAAAAAAAAAGAAAAAAATGTATGACATTGAAAGCTTATACAGCCTAGGAAGATACTCAATGGAATAGAATAACCCTAATGAAGTTTATTTTATCCAGGTGTAGATAAAAATATAGACACACCTACAGCTATAGTACAACTACAGATAGACATATAGGCAGATTATTATGATTATTTCATTTATGCAATCCATCACAAATGGATGGAAAAAATAAGAAATATACTGGGAGATTTATTATTTGAGACAAAAGTCTTTCATACCATATACCAAGGAAAATCCAGAAAGAATAAGTCTAAAATAAAATAAATTATAAATAAAATGCTTAAACAATCTTTTAATTAAGAATAATTATAATTAATTATAGTAAATAATAAGACTTAATTAGGTATTAATTAGGAATAAATTTCAAATCACAAATGAAATAAAATATTCACAAAAGATAATTTTAACTTTAAGTATTAAAACTTCAGAACTTAAAAAAAATCACAAAAATTTCAGAACAAATCCCCAAACAGGATAGGTCTGCAGCAAGAACAACATTGATAAAATTTCCAGCCATAATTGAAATGTATTTAAAAATTATTTAAAAATGTCATAAATCCAGTAGAAAAAGTGGCAAGGAATATAAACAAAAAAAATGGTAGACTAGACACAAAAGCTTGCATTAAAGAAAAATGTAAATTTTATTTGAAAATAAGTAGATAAAAATAAAAATAAAATCTATGAGAATCAAATTAACAATTTTAAAACCTGATAATATTCACATTTCATTGGCTTTCTTGAGAGGGATAAAAAACACTTTTAGTGGAAGCACAAATTAGTTCTCACTTTCTGAAGACTTTAGTTGTATCCAGAAAAAGTCATATTCTTTAAATTGTTAATTTTCCTTCTGGAAATAAGTTAAAAGTAATTACAGGTGTATAAGAAGTGTAATATTTTCAAGAATATTACTCAAACTATGGTGTGAATATAATAAACTTTTATAGCCTAAAAGTTGGAGTTAAGTAAATATAAACATGATTAAAATAATTACGATATAGCAGTATGGACTTGGGAAACTGACAGAGGTGTAATGCTAAAAGAATAAACAAAGACAGAAACCCGTAAACAACATATTTGCAACCATGTAAAAGTATATCAGTGCAAAGAAAAAAAAGTTTAGAGGAAAATGCTTTCAATTATTAAATTAATTATTCATCATTGGTGAGAGTTATTTTTATGTTTTACTTTTTATGTTTAATGCATGAATATTTTTAATGGTGTTGAACATATACAAATTTAAATTCAATGGTAACAGTTTTTCTATACCCTGAGACCTATCTGAAAATAAGACTGACTTTTTATTCATTTAACAGGTAATCAGTAATGTATGCAAATTATTTATTGAGATAAAATTCACATAACAAAATTAATCACTTTAAAGTTTACAATTCAATTATATTTAATACATTCATAAGATCATCCAAACATTATTATACTTTTAAAACATATTAATATAAATTATACTTTAAAAATATATGTATGGCATTCACATATATTACTAAACATGATTCAAATCAGAAATATTGTTTTCTTTCTCTCATTTTTTATGACTCCAGTTTACCAATGGTTATATGTTGACTTTGTAAGCAGAAAGCTTGATGGGGTACCCAGAAAAAGAAAGGAGATAAAGCTTTCGTGACACAAAAGAGGTCACTTTAGGACCCTAGCTTTTTCCGACCCCCCCATCTCTGCCTTACTTGCCCAAGCACACCACCTAGGAGGTGTGAGAATTAAAAAGGGATGCAAACACCTGAGTAGTTAAAGATTTTAAGGGAACAAAAGGAATGCAAAAACTACAGTCTATCTAACCACATCAGAGACAATAAATCAGTGGTAAAAACTCCTTGGGCTGTTTCAAAAGTAAACAAAGTCCTGTACTTCTTAAATGAGATAGGGGCCCCACGTCTTCATTTGATTAATACTGGCTCTGGGAGAGCCCACAGCCCTGCCTCTTGTTGGACAGGTAGTTCTGCTTCATTTTAATTTTAAAGTCTCCACCCTAGTAGGACCACAAGAGTCATTAACATATTAATTTAGGATGCATATGTGGGTTCTAGGCACACCTGTGCAAACCCATGCCCACTTCTATAGGGGATGACAAAGTTCCCCTTTCTGCATATTTGTCCTAACCCTAAGTAAAAGGAACACACTCACCCTTGCTCAGGATTTCAAGGCTTTGGAAGTTTTTTCCTTGCGATTTCCTCATTTGCTGCAAATGATGTTTCCTTTGTGTGACCATGCCACCTGGTGTAGTCTCTATTTGTAACTCACCAAAGAGCCAACTTAACCTTGGTTAGGTTATAGCTTAAGGTGTGTCTTTGATTAATGAAGTCAGGTCTTGCTTTATCAATCAGATTGGAAATGTCTTAAGGCAAGATAAAGAACTCAGTTTTGTTTTGTGTTTTGTTTTGTTTTCTAATTCACTTAAAGCAAAGTTTTTCATAGGTGTTGGTGATTCCCTGGAATGTATCTAGATGTGCTCAGGGGTTAGCCTGGGCCCTTTGGAGGAATATTGCTCAAATTAGCTGAACATTGAAGTTTTGCATGATCACTTCACTATTCCATTGTAATTCAAATGCCAACTTGAACACAGGCATCGTGTAGTAGCAGTGTTCCCTAATAGTAACATAATCTTCCAGATAATCTGAATATACATGTGTGGGGAATACATTAGTCACTAAATTAAAAAGAGATACAATTTTACCAGCCTACTTTTACATTGTACTTTTTTGAAAGCAAAGACATTCTGAAGCTCATAAGAAATAATTACTATACACTTTACAGATGAACATTATACAGATGTAACATTTTACACCAAATAGCATGAAGGTTAAGTATCTGCCTATTGGAGTCAAACTTATTGCACTAGAATCTTAACTTCATGCTTAAGAGCTGCAAGGCCTTGGAGAAATTCCTGAACCTTTAAAAAATTCAGTAAAATGGGAAAAATAATAAAATATATAACCACACACTAATTGTGGGGACTGATTGAGTGAATCTATTTAAAGTTGAGAGACGTTACATATTTAAATCCTAGAAGTCTCATTGTTGGAAATTAGACCTATTTTATTAATATCATCACAACTCTATGGAAATATATCAACTATTCTTTTAAAAATAACAAAGGAAGGTTCAAGGACAGTCCTATGAAGTCCAAACTAAGGAAAACAATTACATATTTATAACCCAGAACATTGTATAAGAAAATAGACTTAAGATAAATATTCCAGAATAAAGACTGAGTAATAAAATTTTAAAAACTTAAAGTCTAGATTCAAAGTGCTAGGGAAAAATCACCAGCAATTTGAAGATTTGTCTATTCAGATTCAGATAAATAAGTAGATAAATATTAGATAAATGCTTCTTTTTTTCTATTCTAGCCATAAAATGTGACATACTCTTTTAAATTAAAAATATAATGTTAAGGATCCGTTTTATTAGATTTAAATGAATTTGACACCACTATAATATTTAACAGTACTGCAGAAAATTGCAACATTAAACTATCTTTGGATTCATTTATGGGATACGCCTAGGAGTGTGACTCAAACAAGGATCTTAGGCAATGGAAGAAAATAAAGATTGCTCTTTTTTTCTCAGCTCACCTTCCTTCAGGGGAAGATATTGACACAGTTTTCAAAAACGAAGGTCTATGTCATATATTACATTAATGAAATAAACAACATTTAAAGGTGGAAAGACTCTCCTAGTATCTGATATGCTGACAGGTATTAGAATAATATAGTAAAAACCATTCAGGGCGCCTGGGTGGCTCAGTGGGTTAAAGCCACTGCCTTCGGCTCAGGTCATGATCCCAGGGTCCTGGGATCGAGGCCCACATCGGGCTCTCTGCTCAGCAGGGAGCCTGGTTCCTCCTCTCTCCTCTCTCTCTGCCTGCCTCTCTGCCTATTTGTAATCTCTCTCTCTGTGTCAAATGAATAAATAAAATCTTTAAAAAAAAAAAAACAAAAAAAAAAACCATTCAGTTGGAGAAAAAGTATACTGTAGATAGTCTGTGTTTGCCTTCAGCATTTGTTAGATCAAGCTGAAATAATGTCTTAGAAAATTTAAAATCTTTTAATGCATAGAAATGACCACAGAGGAACTATTTTTCTTGCCATGAAAGCTAAGCTGTCTGTTGCCTCGAGGAAAAGAAAATAATGAATTTGGAAAGTGACATTCATATTTTAAATATTGCCAGGCTTAGTGATTTGTTTTTTATTTGCTGTGTTCTAGTGTAACTTGGAAGAAACTGGAAATGAATACTGATTAGAAATTTAATCAAAGAGTAATGAATGTTTTTTTGCCCTTTTTAAACCAATATTATTACATTTCTTTCTTGATTCCATGCTTCCTAATGAAAACTAATGAAATTAGGACAATAACGTAAATTCACAAATGGCCACTGATTTGTGAATGTGCCTAAAATGTGCCAAGAGACTGTGAGGAGAATACTTCTCAAAATAATTTTACATTGTAATATAGATTACAATCCACAAGATTAAAAAATGAGCAAAAGTCAATGATGTAATTCTAAAACCTATTAAATAACAGAAATCGAATATGGTAAATTTAAAAGATCTAATTGGCTTTATTAATCAATTCATAAATTGGGAAGCATCCCATCCAGCAAAAAGAAGGGAACTCCCAAGGGCTACAGAAAAGGAAAGGTTTTTAAAGGCAGAAAAGTAGTAGAAAAAAGAAAATTATTAGCAAAGAATTAGCAAGTTTGCCCTCCCAGGGTGAGAAAAAGGGGCCCATCAGTAAATTCCCTAATGTTGTCCAAGAAATTCCCATGTTGACTGGTTACGTTTCTGGAGGGTTGACCATAGTTAGGTTAGATATTAAGTCTTGGTTTACTGACTTGAGGTCTTAAATGATGATATTTTGGGCCACAGACCTAATGATTGAATTTATAGTTTTCCATCTCTTTAACCAAACAAAACATTTCTATTTAAAAGGGACTTCTCATTCATTCAACATTAATTCAACAAATACATATTGAGAGCTAATGCTATAACAGCTGCTTATCAGGTGATGGGAACATAGGGATTAACATGGTAGGCACAGTTCCTACCGTTGTTGAGATTCAGTCTGATGGCAGATGGACAACAGCCTAGTCACAATTGTATGTGTATTGACTATTATAGGAATAGTTAGGATGTTATGAGAGCAAATATGATGAACACTGAACCAAGGTTTATGCGTTTGGCAGTATTTCCCTAGGAAAAAATAATACTTATGCCAAAACCTTACTTCTTAACTTTAGTTCTTCCCCAAAGGAGCCAGTAGTTATTTAACTCTTTCTAATGTATGATCACATTTATGAAAATGAAACTTTGGTATACCAGAGGCCTAATATGCATTTGGTGATGACTTGACTTGGTGTTTTTTTTTTCTCTCAACATATTTTATGCTATTTTTAAAAATTGCTTTTATCAAAGGTATATGATTTTTAAGTGCATATAATGTTCCCAAATTTATAGTGAAAATTCCATCCCATATCCAAATAACACTTCCAGAAGCAATCACCTTAATTATTTTAACCATTTCTTTATTTATCCACCTCTAAACACTCAATATTACTCACATTCTACTCTCTCTTCATTTTTCAGTTTGCGGCACTATTGTCTTTCCTCTAGGGAAGATGACATTTGAACAATTACAGCACTCTCCTCACCAAGAAGATTCACAGATAGAACACACTCTCACACACAAATCATACATGTTTGCAAAAGCATTTTCTTCCTTTATTTTCTTACTAGAGTTATATCACAAATTTGGCACTATTTATATTTTAATACAAGAGATAAATTCTACACTGAAATTGCATTATCGTGTTGTTATGCAGAATTAATAATTGCTTACTTAGATTTGGATATTTATTAATATACTCATTAGGATTTCTTCCCAAACCAAAAATTATGTAGAACGTCTCTCAAGGTCAACACACTTCGAGTAATCTATCAGTGTTTCATTGGTTTGTTTCTGTCTTGAAGATATGGCTTGCAGAGACCCATGACCCAGGATTTCTGATTTTTGTACTATCTGCTCTACAATCATCCGAGATATTCCTCCAGCTCTCTCTTGAATTGAATACCTCTTGATTTGTTCTACTGCTTAGATCTCACTTTCCAGGAGCTTCTTGAGAAAGGATGGATAAAACTCGAGTGTGTTGACAATTTACATTGTCTCTATTCTATATCCCACGTGGAGAAACTGAGTATAAAATTCAAAGTTGGCAAGTTTTTTTGGTTTTGTTTTTCTGTTTTATACTTCCAGATTGAGAAGGCAGTTCCCTTTGTCTTCTACAATCCAACGTAGCTGCATAGAAGTCCCACGTCATTCCGATTTCTAATCACTAGTATGCGACCAGCTTTTTCACTCTAAAGAACTTCTGAAGTATCCACATTCTTGGATTGTTTCTTTTTATAAAACTATATCCCTATTTATGGAGGTAACATTTTCTCTTATCTCTGAAGGATACTAATTTTAGTTCATTTCAGTGATTCTCCTGCTCCCTTTTTATGTGTCCCTTCTAAACTGCTGTTCCTTCCCCTTTATTTTAGTATGCTCTTTTGTGTTGAAGACTTTGCTTAAAAAATATGGTGATTTCTGCTCTCACGAGAAATTTCAGAGTAGTGAAAAGGTGGTTAGATGCTTTGTATTTATGGGCAGGGAATATAGATCCTTGGATTTCATAATAAAGTGATCCAGCAAGGATCAAGCCTGTAGTGTTAACCCCTGCAGTAAATGTTGCCTCACTCACCTGTGTGGGCATCAAAAGACCATAATATTCATAATATTCAAGGCAGCAGCCTGGATCTCAGATTCCTGAAATTTGTGTAGAGGACAGACGTTGAAACTCTTCCCTGTTTTAAATAAATCCTGTTCTCAAGTATGTTCAACACCTGGAATCCCTCTGCCAATTTTTGCCCAGGTTTAACCTTTTGTCTCCCTACTGAGATGAGTAGCAGGCCTGGGAGCAGCGGGTGATGGAAAAGCAGGGTCTAACTGAACCTCAATGCCTTTAAGCTAACCTGTTTCAGCAAGTTCCTACTCCAACTCCTAATTTCTGGTATTCTTGACCTTTCCAGTTTTCTGCAATATGAATTAACTTACTTTTTGTTGGTTTACTCATCTTTAAGGTGTTGTGTATTACTTTTACTGTTGTGATAATTGTTCATCGTACCAATTTTTTTATATATTTTTTTTCTTGCCCTGTGGCTTTCTCTCCATTCCTTTGGCTCCTTTAGATTAGATTTTCTCAACTTTTTTGCTCTAATTTTTCTGAGAATTCAGTAAAGTGTAGAGACAGACACATGTATTCAATTCACCATTTAACCAAAAATCTGCAATTACCTATTTATATAATATATAATATTTAGTTTACATACATACATGTAACATATATATATGTATATTATATGCACGTGTATATACATATGTATATACACATTTGCTGATGGATTTCTTTGTATAAAGTCTTAAAATGTTGAGTCAGTCTTAAGTTATTACATCATTAACTACCACAAGTCAGCAGTAATTTTGTCCTCACACAAACAAACTAATGGATAATCTTGTGCATGATGGGACCTGTCTTTCTTGGTCATGACTATTTCCCCAGGCTTGATTTAAAATATATGTGAAATATAGTTGAGCGACAAACTGATGTGTCACCAAGAAGTCTCAAGTTGTACTGTGTAGTTTATGTCTTTATAAATATTATGGTGTGATTTTTTTTTTTAATAGAACAGGATTGCTACAGACCATCTCAGCAAAGCCTGTTGAAAGACAGACTTTCTCTTGATGTTGCCAGTATTTACTTCGTAATTTAGTCTTTACTTGTCATTTTATGCCAAGCATTGTTCTAGGCACTGTGCTCTAACTTTAAGCCCAGGTTATTAAGACTGTATATGGACAAGAAAATTTCATTACTTTTAGCAGAGCTGGCATACAATTAGTTTGAAAAGTTGATTATATGGAGACACTCTGCAACAGCCTTTAGACGTTCGGGAACATTGCTTACCAAGTCCTGTCTGACCTTTGATCCTATATATCCCTGGCCTATTCCTGAGACCTGCACTGTCTAGGCTGTTTATGACTCTCATGACTTCAGCCGCCTTAAGGCTAGAGTATAGTTTGTCATAATCTACTACTGTGACCTCAACTGAATTGCTTTGCCAATTCCAGACCTTGCTTCCGTCTTATTCCTGTGCACCCAGTAGAAAAGGTAATGTCCTCCAAATCTTTGCCATATGAGTTCATATTCCTTCTCAGTATAAAATAGAATAGTGCTTCATCTAGATAGTTGTAAATAATTCCCTGTTGTGCTTTACATTTAACATATATCTGCATTACTTTTTAAATTCTGCTTTGTGCCTCCTGAATACATGCCTTAAATAGTAACAGTCATCTTTGGTCAGATTTGTTTACCTAGACTGTTGCGTAGATGTCTGTAGATTACAGTGATACGTAGTGAGTATAATTTTGTCTTCCTAACAAAACAATTACTCTTTTTTATAGGAAATACTCAAACTTTGATAGGAAATATCAAATTTATATAATATATTTATTTTTCTTTTAACTACAAGTTCTGGTTTTTCCTGAAGAAAGAGTATCAGCTCTTAATTTATCCTGAGAGACAGTATACTATAATGGTAAAGGAAATGCAATCTGGAGCCATCTGATCATGATAGAATCTTGATTCTGCCTCACACGTGTGGTGTAACCTTGGTCAGTTTATTCATATTCCATGAACTTCCATTTACCCATCTATAAAATAGGTATTCTCGTAGTTACTATCTCTTAGGTTTTTTAAATGATATATAATGATATTATATATAATGTATAAGGTGTACAACGCATAGTACACATTATAGAAGTATTTGCCATCTTTATTATTTGTGGTCATTGTAATACAATGAGATCAATTTTGTTAATATCTAGTATTTTTAATTGAATATCTAAAATATATATCATTTAGCGAGGGAGAGAACCAATCTGTATAAAGTTAAAAGTTAATTTAGTTGCATCTCTGAAAAATGAACATTTACCCAACTCTTCGAATATGTCACAGGACATTCAATTTTATCTAACTTGCACTGAATTATCATGGTTTGATTTGTATGAAAAACTTCTCATGCTTAGAAAAGTTTATTTCATTGTAATTTCCCTTCAATAATTGTTAATGATGTATAATTACAGATTGAGGTAGAGAGTTTACCCTTTGCTTCCCCGTCTGTCCACATTGGATACAAAGTATCCTTCAATTAGTTGAATTTGATTCTTACAGTTGGCAACAACAGCAAAGGCTTAGCCCATGTAAATTGATTCTTAAACCAGCATTCTTTATATATATTTTTTGACCTACCTAAAAAGTTCTCTAAATATTATGCAATCCATGTTTCACCATTTTAATTCATAGGCAGCTGTGGTCAAAGGTCCTGTTAAAATGAAAATATCAGCCTTATTTTTAAACTCCCTTAATCTGCCAGTCCAATGTCTGTCAAAGAGCTTATCTGTATTTAAAATCAAGGTCTGGATCTGTAAATCCATGCATCACTTAGAGGACCATCTCAAGCAAAACATTACACGTTATGATCATACAAATAAAAAGCCCTTTGTAGAACAAGACCAGTTGGTAGTATGAGAATTTAGCCAAAACCAGGCCCTTTATTCTTCAAAGAGACCATCTCATTTTATGTTTGGTAAGGTCAGCATAAACAGGGTTGCCATGATTTAAATGCAAAAAAAAAAAAAAATCATTACTAAATGAGAGTAAAGAGTTTCATATTATCAGAAAATAATGATTCAATTTAAGTGTATCTTAACACCACACTTCTGAGAGGAAAGCTAATTGCTTTTGATTAACTCAGTGACTCTTGCACCACTGATAACATTGAGAGCTTGTTTTATAATATTGTTGCTCACGACTTACTTTTTGTAGATAAAGATGATTTAAAGTGCCCCAAAAGGCTTACAACCGAAAGTCAAATCACATTTCATTTTGTTTTATAATTAGAAATTCAAAAACCATACAGTTCTAATTAAAATTGAGAAATAATAAATACAAAAATTGTTAAACTCATTATTGCAACTATCATTTACTTATTACATTGTATAAATTGGTTCTATTAAAAACCTGTTCATCTCAGGAGATCATAAATAAACTAAGGATTTTTTTTGCAGTATACACATTTATGTTCTACAAGGTCATAGCTCTGACGCAATCTAAAAATATTTGGACATTATCTGGTTAGCAATTTTTAACCTGCTATTGGGTAATTTAATGGGCAGTTGAGTTATTTTATTTAAGAGTTTTTAACTTTAAAGCCTTAATTAAGGCTAATTTGAATGCATCTCATTTTGAAAATTACCATGACATTACTTTTTTGTAACACCCAATCTGAGGGATATTTGAGTTTTTTTAACTCCTGCAAAGTTCTTCACAGGAGAATTAATCTATTCAGTTGTGTTTTAGCAAACACCTCCATGTAATACCAAGCACACTACCTTCATTGAGATTGAACACTTCTACTGTTTGCATAGATAAGCCATAACAAATATCATTTTCAGTTCCCATGTTGCACCTGTTATTTCCTTCATATTTCATTCATCTTTTGTCAGTATGAATTGTTCTTGAGTGAGTTACAGGAACCCAAAGAAAAAGAGAACATCACTAGCACGAGGACTAGGTGGTTAGAGAAAAGAGTTATTATGCCTGGCAAATCATTGCTTAGATAGAGCATGCTTGTATGATATAAAAATTTAGATGTTATGAGCATAATAAAAACATAAATTTTAAAGGCTTCATGGAGGTAGTACAAAATAACATTTGGACCTACGGGCTTTATTAAAGAAATATATTTCTTAGGCTGTATTTTTCATTGGCATTTTGTAGAGATTATCCACTTTTTCTCCCTTTTTTATAGTTTTTCTCCTCGCATGCTTATGAGTGTGTTAATATATTTTATGGCTATGTTTTGTGAGTGTGTTATTGTTAACTCTCCTGAAATTATTACTGATAAATCAATGAGTGTTATTACACAAAGCTAAAGCCTACAATACTTATTTTTTACTGGAAAGTATCTTTCAACTCCTATATCTTAAGTAAAAATTTCTGTATAATAGCTGCCTTTGGTTTCTGCCCTGAGATGTTTATAGATACTATATTTCCAGCATTGCCTGGGTTAGCTATAAGTATCTATTACTTGACAGAGTTCATTTTTTCAAAATAGTATCTGTATTTTTTTGATATGCAATGTTCTTTTAAAAAGATATCAACTGAAGTTTGTGATACAGAACATTATATATATATATATAAATTATGCTGTGAAAGCGATGTATTAGCTATATCAATGTTAATACAAATATAAAGAAAATTAATTTTTCATGAGATTCTTGGGTCGATTTCTGGGTCTTCTGAAAGTCTTAAGCTCATTATGAAGATATATATATATAAATATTGATATATATGTATATATCAATACACACACCCACATGTTTTCATGTATATACACACACAAAACTGATAATTTTTTGAAATTACCCAACAGCAAATGTAAAGCATAGAAAAATACTGTCTAGGGCGCCTGGGTGGCTCAGTGGGTTAAAGCCTCTGNGTGGATTAAAGCCTCTGCTTTCGGCTCAGGTCATGATCTCAGGGTCCTGGGATCGAGGCCCGCATCGGGCTCTCTGCTCAGCAGGGAGCCTGGTTCCCCCTCTCTCTCTGCCTGCCTCTCTGCCTCCTTGTGATCTCTCTCCCTCTGTGAAATAAATTTAAAAAAAAAAAAAGAAAAAAGAAAAATACTGTCTATTAGTTCCAACAGCAGGAATAGAGAAAACCAGATTCATGATTCATTTTCACTCAACTGGTTTATGAACAGGAAGCTTAATCAACACATCAACAGGAGCAGAATACAAGCAAGAACATGCTCTTGAATATATTATAAAAATACATTATTCCAAAATACTTCTAATATTTAAAATACTATTTTCAGGTAATATTTTCTACTGTGTTGATTGAAGCTCTCTGGCAAGTTTTCATATTACCTTCCTCTTGAAACCCTTTCCACCTTCAGGCAGATCCAAAATAAGATATTATAAGAATGGTCTGCAAGTTGTAACGCTATAGTAGGTTTTTCTGCCGGGAAATCCAGTCCATATTCTGTAAATAAGAGAATAGAGCGTATAGGACAGCTAACGAGAAGCTGATTGATTCTGGTGGAGAACCAGGAATTGATCTAACTGGAAGAGGTCAAGGAGAGAACTCTAAGCTCATATGCCAGTGCATAAAGGGAACATTGTGCTTTCTTCAAGAACTTTTACTGCTGGGTATTCCAAGTTGCGTGAAGTACTGAGGAATCTATCTGCCTCTTTGCCATGTAAGCATAATAATATAATTATTAATATACATTTAAGTTTTGAAAAACAGCAACATTGTATTTTGATATTTGGAGATATAATTGATTTGCAGTTGGTATGGAAATGCTCTTTGTTTCTGGGGACATCAGGATAACCGATTTTTAAGTCTTGAACAAAATAAGGGCAGTGGAATGTATGTACTACTTTAGGTTTGTTACCTGCCATAATGTCTACCAACATTAGTTTTTTGGGGTTTTTTTGGTTTTTGGTTTTTGTTCTTTTTTTGTTCTTTTTTTTTTTTTTTTTTTTTTAACTAATGGTTTGCTAACAGTTTGAAAAACCTGGCTTGGTTGTTGAAAGGGCTACTCAAAGCTTTTTCCAGGAAGCTCCATGAAAACCAGGATTCCTTGCACAAATCTTGGAGGTTCAAATCAGTGACTGACCCAAATAATAAAGCTGAGGGGTCCACAGTACAGAATGTCCTCATACTTCCTATTCTAGCTTACACTCACTTTCTTTCACTGCACCACATCCTTTGTTTACACAGATAAATAGAGACTGGCAAGTCTACCTCAGGAAAACATACTCTGCAGTATTTGTATTTTGGCATATCTTTCAATATTGGTCCAAGATCTAGTGTTTTAGTCTCTTTCAAAACTCTGAAACATTAATGCCTGTTAAACAATGTACCTCAGCTCGCATGTAAAAAACTCTTCCCAACGTTGACATTGTTTTTCTTTTGGACTGTCCTCCCATGGAAGTTCTCAGATTGATCCATGTAAGTATCACACTGAGGTTAAGGCACCCTGAAGCTGAGCTGGCCTTGGAGCATCCTAACCATCATGCTATTTTCCCAGTCAGCCAGGCACAGGTGGGAAACGGCACAGGTGGATTTGTCCTGAATTCTACGCAGCCCCCATGTAGTCATGAGAAAAATATCTGATAAATTCTAATGGAGAACATTCTAGAAAATACTTGACATACTTTTCAAACTGTCAAGGTCTCAAAAAACAAGAATAGTCTGAGGAACTGTCACAGACAAGAGGAGCCTAAGGAGCCGCAGAATAAAGAATACAAAATGTAATGCTGTCCCTGCATAAAATCCTGGAACAGAAAAATGACACTAGATAACAACTCAGGAAATCTGAACTGAGTATAGACTTTCATGAATAATACTATATCAATATTGGCTCATTAATAGTGATGAATGTACCATACGAACATAAGATGTTAATGGGAAAACTAGGTGTGGAACATAGGGGAAATCTCTAATAGCATCACAACTTTTGTGTAAATCTAAAACTATTCTAAAATAAAAAGTTTAAAAAGCCATTCAAATGTAGTATTCTCTTTTTTATACGTTGTTTTATCTTTAATAACACTTCTGTGGTATAGAAAACAAAATACATTTAATTCACACTTACATCTGTTTTAAGACAGTAAGTGATAACAGCCATATAATTTACTGTAGACATTCAAGAACAAAGTAGCAAGCATGTAAAATCAATATTTTCAAGAGCACCTAGAGTCAATATTTGTGAATATTAAATAAGACCTTTTGAATATAAAGCCTAGAAAAAAATTAAAATGAGTCTAATTTCTCTCTGCCATTGGTCAAGTACAATCTTTTTCACATCTCTACCCAAAAATAAATATTTCTATGACCTAAAGAGAAATATTTGTCATAATGAAAATACTCTGAGAAATTTTTCAGTGAGAAAGACTTTTATTAGAGTTTTTATTTCTATGTATTAATAAACCATTGAAATCCCTCTAAAACAAGATAAATATACATATACGATTTGTTCTTTGCACTAGATAGACATTTTCACACTTGGGTTTGGGTTGTATAATATAAAGTTTACTTGTGGGAAGCATAAAAATGAAATATGAAAATCAAATTTATTTATGGAAGGAAATCACATGGAAAATATTTAGTTATATTGTAAACTAAGTAGTTGAAACATATTCTGTAAGAAAAAAATACTAATGTACACTAAATATATAAAAAGGCTTAGGTGAAAATAAAAGTAGCACAGTTAAGGAGGGCATGTGATGTAATGAGCACCAGGTGTTAGGTACAAGAGATGAATAACAGAACTCTACCTCTGAAACTAATAATACACTATGCTAATTAACTGAATTTAAATACAGTAATTTTTTTTTAAAAAAGTAGTATAGTAAACTAACAAAATAGGACTCAAAAAAATCATTCATTCACAAGAATGATAGTCATTCTTTTTAGTCATTATAAGCATTTTTAAAATGTGGTTAGATTTTACTTATTCTTAGGGTCATTTTCTAAGACAGTGATGATTTAGAATATTCACTTAAGTCTTTGATGTTTCAACAAAATTTTTGTTTTATTAGTTTAGATTTAATTTGCATTATAATAAAAATATTTGTAAGTAAGTTGTTGTAAGTATGGTTGTTCAGCAAATATAACAATTCATGATCATCTATAATTCTATAATCCAGAAGTAGCCACTAAATATCAAACTTTTAAATTGCAATAAGAACAAAATTATTTTAAAGTATTTTGTTAGGATAGAATTGAGTCAAATAGAGCATTTTAAAAGGCTTTTAATAAAATTTTTCATTCAAATAGTAATACATTTATAACCTAACCAAGAAACACACGGATTACTCCAACTTTTACATCATCCCCAGTATTTTATATTGCTAATTTTATATCACTACTCTGGGAAAAAAGAGCTGGGTACCTGGGTGGCACAGTTGGTTGAGTGTCCAGCTCTTGGTTTTTGGTCCTAATCTCTAGCCATGAGATCGAGCCCTGCGTGGGCTCAGTGCAGAGCGTGCTTGGGATACTCTCCCTTTCCTTCTACCCCTCCTGTTCATGCTCTCTCTCTCTCTCTCTAAAATAAATAAACCTTTAAAAAAAAAGAATTATTTTTTTTGCAATTCTGGATTGACGCTGAGGTTCATATTTGGAGATACATATGGAAAAGTGCACTTGTAACCTCTCTCTCTCACACCATATATAAATACCAACTCTGGGAAATAGATATAGATCAAGCTGTAGTGATTTAATAACAAACCTTCCATAAGACCATGTAAGGGAATATTTTCATGACCTTGGGGTAAGGAAAGACTTCTTTAAAAGGATACAATCAAATTAACAATAAGTTAATTTTGATTATTAAAATTATTAAATTATTAATTGCTGTTTTAAAATTAAGAATTTATTTATCAAACAAAATATTAAAGACTGAAAATGCAAGCCATAAAGTGGAAGAAGGTATTTGCAGCAAAATTAGCTCACAAAAGACTTTCATTTGGACAATAGAAAGAACTAGTCTCTCTAAAACAATAAGAAAAGATTGCTACCTTGATAAAAAAGAACAAACATAAAAATCAAATACAGATTTCTAAAACAAGGTATCCAAATTACCAACAAACACATGAAAAATGTTAAAATTTATTAGTCTGTCATCAGGGAAATGCAAATTAAAATCTTAGTGAGATACTACAATAAATTCACCAGAACAATTAAATTTAAAAGAGTAATAAAAAATATTCCTGAGATGTAAAACCCATTTCCTTACTATTGCTAGGAAGAGTGTAAATTTATGAAATCACTTTAGAAAACTGTGAAATTATCTAATTAATTTAAACATACATATCTTCTATGATCTAGCAATCTACTCATAGATTCATGCAGAAGAGAAATGTACATATGAGCCTATGCAGCCCAGCATGGAGCCTGCTTAAGATTCCCTCTCTCTCCCCCTCTCTCTGCCCCACTTCCCCACTCATGCACATGCACTCTTTCTCTCTAAATTAAATTTAATTAATTAAAGAAACTTCTACATTCAGTATGAGTGAACAGAAAGTGTACAACATCACTTTATTTGTGCAATACCACTGAGTGGCTAGCTCTGTCTGCATCTCACATGATAAATCATATTTTATATTTTGGGAAGGATACAGATGGATATAATCATATTTTATGTTTTGGGAAGGATACAGAAGAGTTCAGATAGATAACAGTAATGTTTTCCCAGTGAATACCTGACTGTAACCATTAATCTATTCCAGAATGTAGTATTGAACATCACATGAAGTCGTAAGCTATTATTCCTATAAAACTATATGTTGCTCGTGGTGCCAGACTACTGGAGAGTAACTGAACAGGATGTAATAGTAATCTATTTACAAATTTAAAAATATTTTCTATGCTATCATGCCTGCTGATACAGCATGTTCCTTCTTCTCAAACTACTTTGGAAAACGTCTTCTAAAGATCTGAAATAAATTCTAATATCATTTTTTTAAAAAAAGGAAATAGCAAAGTATGAACCAAGCTTTAAAAAGAGAGATCAGATTTAACATTAGGAAAATATTCATGAATCTTAGTTAAGTTTCACCTCAAAGCAGTATGTTATGTTATAATTCTGTATGCAATATCGAAATACAGGTGAAATGTCCTGGTCATTGAATATAATGCAATAGACCATGTGTGGGAAGCAGGGGCACAAGAGGATGAGCCTGAGGTCATAGTCTAATTCTGTTGCTTAGCAGATGTGCTGCCTTGAGATCAGTCAGTCTTCCAACTAAAAAAAAGAAAAAAGCAAAAGAAAAGGAAAAAGAAAGAAAAGAAAAAAAGTGAAATAATATAAGTACCTCCAAGGTGTTTAATTAGCATGGTTTAAACTGTTACTTTCTTTTTCTCTGGCACTGCCACAAACAGATAAAAATCGCTGTGGCTTTGATTAAAGTTCCTTAATAAATGTTTAAAAAATGTTTCCCCACTTTCATTGATTAATAGATTAAAATATGGATATGTGCCTAATTCCTGAGTTATAATCAAAGATGCTTTTTTTATTTTTAATTACACCAATGGCATGGCATTGTTCTAAGCAAATAATAATACATGTTATATGCAAATGACACATTTATTTCATTTATTTACTTCTCTGATCTTCATCTTATTACTTTGGTTTAAGGGGATGGTGTCCCAATATATCTCTCCACATAAATGATAATTTTTATGATCCAATTATAGTTCTTAATTATGATAACTGGTATGAAATTTATTCATCCATAGAGACTTATTTTACTACAAGTACATTAATCAGTATAATGAGTGCAGGTGAATAAAATTGTAAACATGCTAGAGAAAATGGAAGGAAGTTGCATAAGTAATTATCACATTATACAGCATTAAACATTTTATCTTTTTTATATGTTAACCAAGAATAACAATTAAGTGAAAGCCTCCTGGAAGGTTATATGAATTAAGCTATATTTATTCCTCCAGTAAAACATACTTAGTGAACACATACTTTGTGTGAGTTACTACAGTCTACAAACTAGGAATACAAAAGGAGCAAGCCATAGGAATCTCTGCTTTAAGGGAACTTAACTTTCGTGTGAATGAGAGATAGATGATAAATGAGTAAGCAAATGGATACATAATCCATGCTCAGATAGTGATAATTGTCATCAAGGAAATGAAACTGATGTGAAAGATTAGGAAGTTGGTGGGTGGAGAATGTAAGCAGGGGTGTTCCGATGTCTCGGCACTGTCCCCCCCCACTCCATAGACCTCATTCCAGATAGGGTGGGCTAGGCTAGGCCTCCAAAACTGACACCAATTTGGGGCGCAATCATTGTTAGAGAAAACAATGGTTTGAATTCAGTTGAGTTTACTTTCACTAGGAGAGGCAGACCAGAAATTAAGTGTTGCAGGAAATAAAGTGGAGAAAGATTCTGCCAAATCATAGATTCCTATGCCCATGGACTTTCTTATCTTTCATGTTGTTTTAGAACAAATTATTTAAAGGTCCGTCTGAAGAACTAGAGAAAAAATATGGCTAACCATAGTTATATACATGTAACTTTGTTTCTCATTTCACTGTTAGCCTTCCTAAAGGTCTCTGTGACAGTTCTGGCCGTGCCCAAGTGAACTCTGAGTTGAATCCTCAGTGAGAACAGAGACACAGGGCGCCTGGGTGGCTCAGT
The DNA here is from genome assembly GCA_002007465.1 of Ailurus styani. NCBI lineage: Eukaryota > Metazoa > Chordata > Mammalia > Carnivora > Ailuridae > Ailurus > Ailurus styani. The sequence continues at coordinate 181,100 of LNAC01000390.1, read as the reverse complement.
GGGTTAAAGCCTCTGCTTTCGGCCCAGGTCATGATCTCAGGGTCCTGGGATCGAGGCCCGCATCGGGCTCTCTGCTTGGCAGGGAGCCTGCTTCCCCCTCTCTCTCTCTCTCTGCCTGCCTCTCTGCCTCCTTGTGATCTCTCTCCCACTGTGAAATAAATAAATAAAATCTTTAAAAAAAAAAAAGAGAACAGAGACACAGAGGTGTGAGGATTTGGAGAAAGAGAATAAAAGAATGTAGGCATATATTTGAGTAAGAGGCTAACTATAGGTGGTGTCTTGATGATAATAGAAAAGTGTGTATATTTTTCTTCAAGTGCAATGAGAAGTCAATAAGGATTTTTAAGCAAGAGAATTTTTATGATCTAATTTGAATTCGGATACTTTTGGATTTTCACCTTGGTTATGAAAAGGGAAACGTCCTATAGGGACACATGTGAAGCATGGAGTCCGGCTAGGAAAGTAGGGACAATTATTACTTGGACTAGAATACTGCCTCTGGAAATGGACAGACTATGGTAAAATTCAGTTTTACTTTGGAAAGAAATTGATATGACTTCCTAATGCAAGAGATATGGGTATTAGGAAAATGAAAATAATTAAGGATAGTTCTGAGGCTCGGGGATTTAATAACAGTGAAGGATGATAACATTCATTAAAATGGATGTGATTGAGGAGGGACACCTTGAGGGGAAACAGTGTACAAGAAGAATACAAGACTTACCAAGTTTCTAATGATACGTCTGGAGGGCATATTAAATTTAAGATACTAATGTCATATAAATGTACCTGGAACTCAGGATACATGGTGTCCTATAGATATGAATTTAGGAGTTTTCATCACATGGATGGTATTTAATGTTTAAGAAGCTAGAGGAGATCACAAACAATAATATATTAAGAACGAAGTAGAGTGGAGACAAAATCAAGCTCTGTGAACACTACACGAAAAATAAGGGAAAGAAGGAGCCAACAAAGTGAGTCCTGATGGCAAATAAGAAAAGTATTCTGGGCGCCTGGGTGGCTCAGTGGGTTAAAGCCTCTGCTTTTGGCTCAGGTCATGATCTCAGGGTCCTGGGATCGAGGCCCGCATCGGGCTCCCTGCTCGGCGGGGAGCCTGCTTCCTCCTCTCTCTCTGCCTGCCTCTCTGCCTCCTTGTGATCTCTCTCCCTCTGTGAAATGAATAAATAAAATCTTTAAAAAAAAAAAAAGTATTCTGTCTCTGGAACCAAGGGAAGTTTGTGTTTCAAGAAGGGAACTGTGTTAAATACTGGGATCAGAAAATATGGAATGTGACCTCTGCTTTGACGAAACCAGAGCAGTTCCAGTAGAACATAGAGGTGGAAGTCCAGCAGGAGTGAACAGACTACACATCTGTTGGGGAGGAAATTAAAGTCCATCTATAGAGAATATAATTTCTAAATTGTGAAAGAGAAAGAAAAATGGGGTGATTAACAGGAGCAAAGGTGGAATCAAGGATTTTTTTGCTCTACCTTGTTTTGTTTGTTTTGATTCAAGAACGAATATTCCTCTTGTTTGTATGCTCATGGAAATGATCTAGTGCATTAGGAGAAATGAAGAATTCTAGATGAAGATCATTTCCAGAATGAATTCTTTAAGAAGCCTAGGGGATATGGGAATCAGAGAAAAATTTGAGGACATGGACAAGCGTTTGGTGGGAGCAGGAAATATAGTCTTACTTCTGAGAAAATCAAAGGCAGGTAGAGGTGCTGGTAGTGTAGTATTGCAAATATAAATCATTTTAGGAATCACGCTTGTATTAATTTTCTTAGTGAATTGTGAGGAAAATCTCAGGGTTGAAGCAAAAGACTGAATTATTTCAAGTCCGAGGAGAGGAAAGAACATAGGTACTAATTTCATTAGGTAGGAACATAAATTTCTCAGGAAAATGTAGTACTGAGAGATAGTATTATATTTTATTTACTTGATTATTTTATTCTACTCCAATATTCAAAATGATTTACAAGCATTCATGATTTCTGGAATTCTTAGAAATCAAATAAATTCCTTAACATGTAAAATAACGCCTGATCTAAAATTTGAAATGGGCTTACTTCTTGAGCATAGATATAAAGACACAGATTGAATCTAACACAGTTATATTTAAAGTCAGATGTTTGTAAGTCCTTTAAAAATAAATAATTGCAAGCACGTTTTAATTCAACAACTCTCTCAGTGAAAGGGTGATATTGTTTCAGGCTGGATTAGCTTCATGCCTGACCATGTTGGAACCATTCCTTAAACTCCACTGTATCTGTCACCTCCCTAGATAGTCATGTGCCCTCAGAGATTTTTATACTTTAATCTAATGTCTTACATCTTCTGAGTATACATTAATTTTGAAAATATGCACATTGGTCTATTATTAAGCTCTCCTCTTTCCTTGTTTCAACACCCTCTACTCTATTTTGCTATATCCCAATGCACATAATACAAAATGTATTCTACACTTTATTCAAAATGATGTTAATTACATAATTATCTTTAATAACAGTCAGTTGGAAATAGGCTAACTGAACTAAAATAGTAAATAATTATGTGAATCATGGAGAAATGTAACCTTGTGAAGTCACTGAAGTAAGATGTAAGACAATGTTTATGGACTTTTTCAATAACACAAGAGATTTTTGTTATAATGTTACATAAAAAAATGACACAAATTACATATTAACTATTTTTTAATACACCCTATTTGGTTCCAAAAAATACATTAAGATAGCTTGCAAAATCCCATACTTTTAACATGGCAAAAAAAACATAAATTTGGGAAATGATTCAAAAGGGGGAAATTATTAGGGAAAAATAAAGTGAAAACCTATATTTTATTCTCCTAAGTCTGCCAAAAGTTGCTATCTTTGGACAGAAATTTTACTCTAAGCATCCTCAAAACTGGGTTTCCCTAAATGAAAAACTAAGATTGGTTATGTAATTTAGAGCATCTGCTAGAGAAAGTAAACCAGCTGCTCCAGGAAAAGCCAACTAAACCTGACTTGGATACCTGCTAGACTTTTCTGTGCTATCTCAGACTCCTCAGCATGTGTTGGGAAAATTTAGTTCTCTTCAGCAGGAAAGGAGAGAAGCCAAAGAGGAACATGGAACCAGTTTTCTTAAAAAAAAAATGTTGTCATAAATACACAATTAAAAAGAGGCAAATTACCCTCTGATTCATCAAGACACAATCCCAAAGATCCAACTCATGTATCTGCATTAAAGTAAGAATTGCCACTGTTACTGCTGCTATGGCTTCTGCTGATGATAATTAATGTTTCTACCACATTTTTTAAATAGAATAGGCCACTAATATGTTGGCCTATAATCATACTGTCTCACTAAATGTACCATAACGATAGTGAAAAGGGAAGATTGCAGGTATTCTCACAATTCCATGACCCCGAACCCCTGAGACCAAGTGCATTTTTTAATGTACTTTTAAAAATTTTTGATAAGTAATACAAAACAGACTGCAGACTCTGTTACACCTCATAAACAAACCTATTAATATTTCTGCAGGGGAGCAAGTGGATTTTTTCACTTGGTTGGATGAAAAAAGACTAGTGTTGCAGTCCAAAGCATGATTTGCCACCAAACGAATTTACAAATATTTATAATAAAAGCAAACTTTTAATTTTACTGTTTCATTTTTATTTGAGAACAGTAAATAGGAGATCTGAGCCTGAGCATTCCATGCAGGTTGTTGTAAAGGTTAAGTGTGGAGATGTAAATCATTTGTCTGATGCATGTAGAGTGCTCATAAACACTACCTACTTGCCTGCATTCCTGGCAGGCTTGGAGTCCCATCCAGCAAGCTATTTTTATAGACCCTTGTTATTGTGCAAACATGGAATGTAGAACATCTTAAGATAGGCTTATGCGGGACTTTTAGGCTGAAGTAATGCATGTTTGACATATTATGACTAACACCCTGCTTTTAAGATGGGTACTTTAAAATGATAAAAATGTCAAACACAACCCTGATGGAACAATATAAGGATGGAAATTATTAACCCTGTTACTATAGGTAAAAAATGGGGTGCCTGGTGGCACAATCCGTTAAGCCTCCATCTCTTGGTTTCGGCTCAGGTTGTGATCTCAGGGTTGTGAAATGATCCCCTCACTGGGTACCGCACTCCCAGTGGAGTCTGCTTAAGTTTCTCTCTCCCTCTGTCCCCTACCCCCATCCTCAATCCCTCTCAAATAAATAGATAAGCTTTTTAAAGAAAGGCAAAAATTGAAACACTGAAATCTTATTTCCTAACTATTTGAAGGGAAGGCGGGCATCAAACACCTCATTACAGTCTGATCACCAGAGAGTAGATCCATATTCTCAGATCTAGTCATATTTTGTCAAAAGATCCGAAGTTAAATCAGAGAACCCATTAAAATTTAAAAGATTCTGGCTCTGTGTAATACCTGGCCAGTATGAATTTACTCTTTCGGGTGGGCCCAGCTATTTACAGGCTCTCTTACCACCTTGGGTCTGATAACCTGGGAAATGGAATCTTGACAATGGGAGCAGGATCCGTGAAGTAGCAGGTCATGTAGAGAAAAGTTTACAGGTCTAATTTTGTTTGTCCTAATTTTACCCAAAAAGGCATTTATTTGAAGCTTCAGTTATGTCCCATAGCATGCAGAGACCCTCTCTCCAGTTTTCCATGCCAGGCAGATTTCCTTGGAGTGGGCTTTAATAAGGCTTTCATAATTAAAAACGGAAACAGGATGTGGCTGATAAAATGAGAACTTAGAATATTTCACTCTTAGTATTTGCCTTTCATTTAATTTTCAGTACAAATGTAAGACAAGGGTGTTATATTCTGATGTGAAATCCTGAGACCTAGAGATATGATTTTTATTAATTCAATAAGATTTTACAAAGTGCAGAGTACATCATAAATGTCCATACTACGCCAATTTTCCTTCCATGAAAGGTGGAACATGAATCCAGTGACAATCTGGTGCACAGGACTGGCCCCATGTACCTGGTATAGTGTGTTATTTTTATTTAAGACTGATTTTTGTAGCCAAACTGATATGAATATAGCTAACCCTAGTTCTTAAAACTGATTGTAATATGATCTATAAATGTCATTTAAATCTTTATCTTGAAATGTAAGAAGTTTTTGTCAAATGTCATTTTCTGATATAAATCACTGATTAAGCAGTGACATTTAATAACTATAAAACAATTATGAAAAAATGCTTCCCTTCCTTTCCTCATCACAAAATGTTATTTGTTTTGATAAGTCCTAAAATAATTTTAACACGTTCTAAGATACCTTAAAATTCAAGATTTACAACAAATAAGCAGATGCTTATCCCACATGGAACTGACTCTTTCCTGTGCTTGTTCTTTTTCAGCTTTTTTTTCCATCACAAAATGACTCTTATCTGACTTGAACACTTGAAACCATCATTCTTTCTTCATTTGTGCAAAATAAGATGAGGGAGGGGAATCATTAAATATATCTTCAACTTTCCTTCTGTATGGAAATTACTGAAAATATGTATCTATTACTTATCTAAACTTAAAAAGAACACAAACACACATACATGCATATACATCAGCTTCTCTCTTTTTTCTTTCTTCTATTTAACATCATTCATCTATAAACTATCTATGTACATACATGAAATACAAACATTAGATAGACTCTATACTCAGTCTCTTTTTCTCTCTTCCTGTCTTTCCACGTTTTAGGTATTTTTAGAAAGTTTCCGTCAGAATAAAAACTGTTGATAATCTGTTTGCAACAGATTATTAGATTTCTCCATTCTTATGATACTTATTACTATTTTGACTTGATAATCAAAGATTTCTGATTGATCTTCACCAAAAATGCAACAATAAAACTTTAAATAGTTAATATTATCAACCTCAAGTAGTACTCTTCATTACTTTTATTAAAGATTATTTGTGTAATTATACATATCAATTGAGTATTTACTCACAGTTGAAGATCCACTGAAATGCTGAATTTTTGTTGTTCCGTTTGTGTTGAGAAATCTGATTGCATGTGCTTCTGCATAGCTTAAATCATTATTATTCTCTATGAATGCACAAAAGCATGTATTAAGGTAGATTTGCCAAGGAATAATGAGAGATTTTTTGCTATAATAAGACCCACTCCATTAAAGAAAATGCTCATTAGTAACATATTTGTTTGTGCCTTGAGTGAGGACTACATTAAGAATCATTATTTCATTTTGGAGCAGATGATGTATGAAAAACTCCAAGAAAACTTCAAGCCATCATCATTTGGGCTAATCCAAGTGACTCCAAAAGCATTTTAACATCTCAATTTTATATGTAATGGACCAAGAAGAGAGAAATCTTGTTTCTTATTTGCAAACCTGCTGTGATCAGCTCCCTACAGTAACTGAAACTGAGGAAAATTGGCCAAAAACACCCTTTTGAAGGTAGTGAACTGAGGTTGGCTGTCATGAAGGTCATTACCTCATACAGAGCAATTATTATGGATGGCTCTTTCAAAATTGAGTCCTGGTGCCACTAGCATCTATGGAACTCAAGACTGAATAGATAATTTGTTGAAGTGTGCTTATTCTTCCAAAGTTTTAGAAAGTAAACATATCTGAAACATGATTTAAAAAAAGAATATGTTTTCACTAAATATCATTAAAATCATTTTAAAATTATTTTATAAGAGTAACACTGACTTATTTTCTATTTTCTATGCTGTTTTTTACTCACCTAACTTCACAGCAACCTCAGGAAGTAGACGCAATTTATATCACTGTTTTATTATCGAGGAAAGAGAGGGTAGAAAGATCAAATACTCTGCCCAACATCTAAAGCCAGGATTTAAATTCTAGAGGTCAGGATCTTACCACTAAACAGTAGATATACTTATTCTTCTCAAAAATAAAATCAGGGTTGAAAGTATTGAGCAGATTTAAAACCAGAGACACCCACTGATATTAGGGCACAAGCCTGGAAGTGTAGAATGAAAATCAAATCAGTGTTTGAGAATGGATCAATAAACAAAATTATTGTCTTATTTTAAATTTAGTTCAGCAGGTAGGTAATTCCACATATATTACCTAATTTTAAAATTTTTTTTTCTATATTCTCTACTCTTTCCAAAACTAATTTGGAAGGAAAGCAACAAACAATAACAAAAACAACAGTGCTTAGACATGGATTGAAAAGAGCAGGGAGGAATAAGTAAAGGTTATGCTAAATTATAAAATTATCTAGGTCAGGGTGCCTGAGTGGCTCAGTGGGTTAAAGCCGCTGCCTTCGGCTCAGGTCATGATCCCAGGGTCCTGGGATCGAGGCTCGCATCGGGCTCTCTGCTCAGCAGGGGGCCTGCTTCCTCCTCTCTCCTCTCTCTCTGCCTGCCTCTCTGCCTACTTGTAATCTCTCTCTCTGTGTCAAATGAATAAATAAAATCTTTAAAAAAAATTATCTAGGTCAGCTTCCACTTCCAGCCATATGGACTAACAGAGAACAGATTCAACTTCCCATCTGAATGAACCAAGTAAAACAAGAAAAAAAAGAATATATGAACCAACTATTTTCAAGACATTGGCTAACAGGCAATGAAGAACAGTGATCTCTGAAAAGTGGGGAAAAAATGAGGTGAGCCCTACATTTACCCTCGCTTGTTATCTTGGGAGAATTTTCAGGCTGCAGCACAGAAAGGGTAAACGGGGGAAGAAATCAACAGATTCCTTACCTTGGGGATATGGAGCTGAGTCTGGGAATATGGGAAATAGCATTTGCAGATAGGAAGGAGAAAGTTGAACTAGGGAATATTTTAGAGAATTACACACGGTCTTTGTTGAGTTGCTGGCATAATACTAATAGGTAAAAAAAAAGTGGAAAATGGGAACAAAGATCAGCTGGGAGAAATAACAAGATGATAGATGAAACATAATCATGTTACTAGTCATATAAAATGTAATGGCTGAAACCCATGAACTAAAAGGCAGAGATTGTCAGAATGGATGGAAAGCAATATCCAACTGTATACTGCTTTTAGAAAAAAACATTTTACATATAAAGATATCCATAGATTAAAATCTAAATGATGGGAAAATATATACTGTGGCAATAGTAGTCAAAGTTAGCTGGATTTTATATTAAAATATCAAAGTCAATTTCAGGACAAAGATTATCAGGGATAAATAATAGATCATTTCATAATGACAAATGGGTTAGTTCTTCAAGAGGACTTAACAATCCTGAACATGCATGAACCTAATAACAGAGTTTCAATATCCATGAAGCAAAAGTTCTGCAAGGAGAAATAGGCAACATTGACAACTATAAACAACTCACAACTATACTCAAACATGTCAATACCCTTCTCTCAATAATTGATAGAATAAGTAGTCATAAAATCAACAAGGATATAAAAAAATCTAAATTCCACTACCAAAAAGCTTGATCTAATTTATATTTTTAAAACAGTGACTCCAACAAACAATGGTAGAATATACATCATTTTCAAATAAATATATGCCACATATTTACCAATGTATACTATATTCTGAGTTATAAAAGAAGTCTCAAGAAATAAAAAAGTATTCAGGTCATGTGACATATGACCTTTGAGTTCATCATAATTTAAGGAGAAATCAACAGCAGAAAAACATAAAAAAAAAAACAACACTTCAGGGTGCCTGGGTGGCTCAATTGGTTAAGCGTCTGACTCTTGATTTTGGCTCAGGTCATGATTTCAGAATCATGAGATTGAGCCCCGCATTGGGCTCTGTACTGGGCATGGAGCCTGCTTAAGATTCTCTCTTTCCCTCTGCTCCTTCCCCCTACACCCTCACCTCACACACTCTCTCCAAACAAAACAAAACAAAACAAACAACAAAAAAGCCCTTCAAATGTAAAACTAAATGGCACAATCCTAAAAATGACATGTATCAGAGAATAAAACAAATAGTGAATAATAAATTATTTTTAACTGAATGAAAATGAAAATACAGCATATCAAAATGTGCGCGATGGTGTTAAAGAAGTACCCAGGAGGAAATTTAGAGCCCTAACTGATATTTCAGAAAGAAGAAGACAGTGCTTATTTTTATAATTCCATTTTGTAAATCTCTAAAAATTGCAAACTATTCTATAGCACTAGAAAACCAATTTATAGTTGTCTGGGGGGTGAAAAGAAGCCAAGGAGCGGGGAGAAATAAATTTCAAAGGGGCATAAGGAAACTTTACAGGTGATGGTATGTTCACTAGCTTGACTGTATGGAAGGAAGCTTTCAACAGATGCAAACATCTCAAAACTTAACCAATAGTACACTTCAAATATTGAAGTTTATTGTATGCCAATTCTAACTTAAAGCTGTTTAAAAAAATGTTTGTGTCTGTTGATGGGAGGGCATAAAAAAAGAGAATTAGGGATACATGAGTAGAATAGAACATCTCTAATTAATTGAAATAAAACTTTACATGCACTGGCACCGAGTTTCTTAGTAAAGACATGTGCTTAGCTCTTTTAACAATGGAATTGATAATTATGAAATAATTTATAGGGGCTAGCTTCTTTATTGGTTAGACGTCTGTTGCTGAGTATGTCATTATCAAATTTATAACATTCAAAAATATGTGTATAGTGCTTCTCAGCTTTTATATTGCTTATTAGTTTTGACTTCATGGGCTTATTGAAATCTTGTGTTTTATCAAAAGAAAAATAAAGCAGAGTCATTTAAGGGCAATAGAGCAGAAAATCAAGTAATGAGTTTTTCAATTTAAAAAGTTGACTATGATATCAAAGTGAAATCTAACCTAGAAATTAAGAAGACTAGAGACAGAAAGATTAGACACAAGTCCTTTGAAATAATCCATGTTAGAGGGAAGAGTGGCAAAGTGAAAATTAAAGAAATGCACATGATTGGGAAAAAAATACTGATGATTTAACCTGGAGCAGTGACTATTGGAAATACTTATTATAAATCTATTGGCAATATCAAGTGGATTTCTGATTCTAGAGTAAAAGAGAAAAGGCAGAACTTAAGATGTAAATTTAGAGGTTGTCTATATCTGGCATTTGATATATTGAAAGTGGATGAGATCACTGAGAGATTATGAGTAGATAGAGAAAAGTAAGTGGTGTTAACATTGAAATGTTAAAAATTCAGAAATGAGAAAAAAACATGCAAAGAGTGTCATCCTTGAAGACAAGTATATTTACAGGTGGGAAGGATGAACTGTGCCAGATGCTACAGATATGTCATTTACAGCATAAGTAGCGAATTGGATTTAGCCAGGGTTGGGATTTTGCCAACATAGTGAAACAAAGTAAACAGAGTTAAGAGAGTTGCTAGTCTTTGGCAGCCATGGATTTCTATGAGCAGATCTCCCTTGAAGAAAATTATCTGCATGGAATATTGATTGATAGCCTCTAGCTGCCATACTTTGGATTCACAGCAGTGTATATACCAAACAAAGCTTCTCCTGGCTGCCTTCAGCCAATGACTAAGCAAGGTGGCTATACCATAACTGGACTATTCCTGATTGACACGTGTTCACTTGATGAGCTGCTTTTGCATGAAGACTTCCCCATTGCATTGATCAAGAATTTCTTAGATGGAGAAGCCACCTGAGACTCTTCCTATCCAATCTTATCTTCCCTTTCCTCTCCAATGTCAGATCTGCACTATACTGTAAAAGGTCTTCTTGTCTACTCCTGCTCCCCATGACTTCACCCTTCAAAGGAATTTTACCCCAAAATCTTCTGAACATCTAATCTCTTCTCATCTCCTTTTTGGAAGACCTGGACTGACATAGGTATGTGCAAAGAGGTGGTTGAAATAATGGAAAATGGAATCAAAACTAAGTATGAGAAAAACAAATCTATGATGTGACAGCAATAAACAATGTGAACTCAGTAGTAGTAATGATTTCAGGCTCTTGGAGAATCAAAGGACTACTGGGATTAGGATATTAGAAAGGGAAACTGGGAAAGGGATATTAAAAAGGGAAAAGGAGGTGCTAATTGAAGAGCGAGGCTTTTAAAGTTCAATTATGGAGAAGGTATAATTTGTCACTAATGCTGTGATATCTAAGGTATAATCATGGGAGTGAGTAGCTAGGGTGGAATGAAGAAGGAATTGAAAGATCTGAGTTTTGAATTTTCATCTACATGGATACTGAAGTCATCAAGAATTATCAAAGCAGAAATTTTGAGAATTAGACATTTAATCAAGGTTTTTATCCTGATAGAATGAGTAGGCCAACTGGGTTGTCTGAAAATGTCTGCAATATGGAGAGACATTGAATGGGTTTACTCTGACGACATCAGATTCAACATTGTATAGTTTGAGAAAGAATAGATGGTTCTGAAAGGAGCACTGGAAAGTAAGACATAGATGCTTCTACTAGCAATTTAAAATCAATGGAGTACACAGACAAGTCCTAACTGTATGAATAGGGCACTGCAGCGTGTGGGGCAGAGTCAATAAATTTCAGTGCATTTTTACAGAAAATGTCTCAGTGTATTGACATAATTGATGACTCTAGTTGAGTTACTCTGTTCTAAACTGTCTTCTCTTAGAATCTATATACTCAAAGTTTACTCTCAGATTATGCCTACTATTCCTATTTGAGAAAAATAAAATGTAACCTTATCATCATGAAAAATTATTTTTCCATATAAAAAATTAACAAACCCCATATAACAGTGTGTTAATGTGTTAATTACTAATATTTGCATAAAATTCAGATTAGATAGCTTAACATCTGCATCAAAGTGTAGTTATCCAGAAGCAGTAATATCTGTTACTATACTGAAAGGTACTGATTTATAGTTCACTGCCATATTATAAGGACAGTAAATAAGGGAAAAGAAGACAAGAAGTTGAAAGACCAAACATCACTTATTTAGTAATATTTTATAAATATTTTATATTTTTGTCATTGTGTGTATAGAGCTTAAATGCAAATAAAACCGAAATGAAACTAAAGTATTAGCTGAAGTAGAAGAAGAAAAATGAGTTCCATAGATAGCAAACAATAAACAAAAAATTTGAAAGCAATGATTGATCCTTGATATTTGAAACTTCTATCAGTAACTACCCCAAGTTGCATATATGTAAATAAATGCTACTCTTACATATAATCAATAACACCATAACATTGTACATAAAAGGATGAATATTTGTCTTATTGTGAATGTATCAGAATACTGAACGGGTGTCAGGGAACTGTCTCATCCTAACCATGCACAATTTTAAAGCCAATCTGTGCTGGAAATTTTGTTCCACCAAGAGATCCCTTCCTACTTCACCTTTGTACATGTTGCCTCTCAGGCCTTTCTCTACTACTTTTGTAACTCCCCAGTATGCCATCTTATCCTTCAAATTTTTACCCCAATATCAATTTTCCTTAGAATGAATGTCAAAATTTAACTTTCCGTAGCATATGCTGCATAGTCACTTGTTTGCACTTTTAGTTGGAAGTCTATTGACTTTTATTACAGTAATACACACAACGACTGTTCTCTTCTGTAAGATGCACACTTCGGCTGGAAAAATATTACAAGCTTGCTGATGTAGGGCAGGAAAAAATAAATTTCCCTCTATACTTCTAGGTTCTTGGCAGAAACAACCCCTGTAATAAAAGACTGAGGGGAGGAAAACAGATTTAATTTTATTAAATACGGGGGTCAGAAAGATATGGGACCCAAAGAAGTGACCAAAGTAGACAGCTTTTATACACTTTTGACAAGAAACAATAAATTTGTGAGGAGTTGACAAGACAAAGAGGTTTGAGCATGGAGTAGCAAATTAGAGAGAAAATAACAGTAACAAGCAAGGTTTGTTTTACGTAATCTTCTCTGCTCCAAATTCCCTCTCTCCCCCCAGTGGAAAGGATGCCACCTTTCCTTTTCAAGCAGGTAGGACCTCTTTCACATGGGAGATTTACTTCCTACATTCAGGGAGAAAAAGGAGAGTCAGAACCTCCTTGCCTGGACTATTTCTTGTGTAACTTTAACTCGAAAGAACCTGCTCGAGAGGCACATTCATTCTGGGATGGCCTGCTTTGAAACCCACCATTTATATATTCCAAACTAGAACAACATCTGACACCTAACGGATGATTAATACTTGATAAAATGAATACTTAATTTTGATTCTCTCCTTTTTGTCTTGCAAGACCAAGAGACATTAGAAACAGAATGAAATTCTCCTCTTCTAGCATCTAGCATGGTACAGTAGTTTTCGCCTCAGGGCTTTCAACCTAAATGTTTTTCTCCAGTCTTCTTGTATGGTGGGCTCCCTCTTTTTCACTCTACTTATGCATCTATTACCTTAGAACAAGTTCAGAGACAAATACTGATCATATAAATTACAGAGATCATTCAGGCTATGCAATAAATTTCATCATCAAGCACCAGGTTTCAACTTGAGTGTTAAACTATAAGCATGGAGGGTTTTCCTTCTTCATAATTTCACTTTCTGTCACAAAGTGCAGCAATACCTATGTTATAGGCTTCCCCTGGGTCTAAGTGATAATGATCTGATAGTCCCAGATGGTCTACTCCATAGATTATTTTGGCACTATTTTAATTCTATACCGATTTTCCTCTCTGATCTAGCACCAATATGAACCTCTGCTAACATTCCTTTAATTATTCTTTGTCAAGGAATTTTCTGATGAATTATGAAATAATTTTATTATTAGCCTGAGAAAAACTTGATTAAAAACATAAGCCAGTATCATAAGTAAACCATTTTACTAAGCCAATTTTCAATAAAATGTCTATTTTCTTATTTCTTATTCTTTATTTCTTATTTCTAACAAATCAAATTAGAGAATAGTTGTAACAGTATTAAGTGTCGACCTAAACTCTAAAATGAGCCAGGATCACAAGTTTTCCAACAATGAAGTATAAGATTGGAAAATATGTACCAATATTCCTTTGACTTTATAAAGATTTTTCTGTGGAATGATGTGTTTCTGATTATTGTTTCTTTATTAAATGTAAATGAAGAAATAATTTATTTAAATTCAGGTAGAGTGTAAAAAACACAGGAAAATGTTGATTTTCCCCCACTTACATTAATACGTTTTACATAGGAAAAGCTGTATAAAAATAACTATAGCAGAGAAACTAGCAAACTGTGACACTTAAAGGGGTGGCCCTACATTTGACAAGTTACTCTCACAGAGGATGAGTGGACACTTGTACTATATCAACAAGATCATGAAAAATCAGACTCTGCTCACTCATATCATACAACTTATATCTTTATGGTCTCATTGTTTACAATGGGAATATAATAATATTCCATTTTATGTTTGAGTTTTTCACATTAACTTAATACAAAGTAAGAGCATAATAAATACTTTTTTGATAAATTAAATCTTATTCCTTTTCATATCAAATGGCCTGTGCTACTATTAAAAGCCTATGGGTAATTGTGTTTGTATCTGGGTATGTTACTTTTTCCTTTGTTAGCTGTATGAAATATTTACATTTCCAGATTCCTTGCTTTTGTAAATCTCTCTCCCATCACTTCTGAGATGAAGATGTTCTCTATCCTAGAGAAACTGTCTTGAAATTTGCATATTTAAAAAACAATCATAGTAACTAATATATTATAGAAGTTTGTTTTTGTGATTTATTCATACTACTTTAACAGAAGAGGGCTTTTTTACTGTAATAGGATTTAATTCTTAAGAATAGTATACTTCAGTAACTATGAATAACATGAAACATTCAAAATAAGTACTATTGAAAACACATGTGCTATTTAGGGGAATGAAACATTTTTGAAAGTATAATTATAGAGAGTGCTTTATCCCTCTTATGTTTTAGTTTTCTTCCACTTGTTTTGCCTTGAGTTAAAAAAAATGCTTTTGATCATATTCTTTTTGTAGGGTTTGGAAGCCTTTGGAGAGAAAGAGTATTTTGCTGGTGAAATCATTTATAGGGAAACTAGTGTGTGAATCAAAATAGTGCTGCACCAGTTCCCATTTTATTTTTCTGGCCAGTGTTCCTGAATTCAGTAATATGCAATTATAGTAACTGCCAAAATGAACACTAACACAGTAGAAATAAGAAAACTAGCCTGGTTTTCTTGCTTCTGAGAAGTAATTACATAGCTGCATCAAGGAAATAAGAATCATCATGTAAAAAATACTAAAGCTAAGCTAAAGAGGGACACTGGAAATTTTTATGGCAGGACATAAAGGCTATTTGGATTGTTATGTGTAAACCAGGTCAACACAAAACTGTTCAACATAATACCTGTAAATATCTCTGAATTGCTCTTTTCACACTGGCATATGTAGGCTTTCTTAGAATGACAATTTTGGCCTGACGCGAAATGATAGAAGAAACATTTTTAAAAGGGTTCTTTAGTTTAGAAACTCTACCTCACCTTCATTACCTCCAACACCTAAACCTACGATTATGGTTACCGCCTTACAGAAAATTAGTCTTCTCCCTTGTGTTGGCAACCTAGGTAGTTTTGCAGTTTCCCAGGGCGTATCCAAGTCCTTTTAGTACTGAAGTTAAGGAAAAAAAAAAAAAATCCTAGGTTTCCCCACGGATTGTCTCAGCACTTATGGAAAAGAACAAGCTCCTACTCTAGCAATTCATGAGTGATGAACAGCCCATGATTTTATGATGTCCACCTCAGAGGATCACACATTCTCCCTGAAGGGTTTCTTGTTCCCCCTGAGGAAGGACAGCCCTCAGGAGAACTACCCAATCATGAAGTCAGACCAGTCTGATAGATGAAATGATTTATTCTTTAAAACAATTTTCAATGTTTTAAATTAAATGTTTAAATTAAATTAAATAAATTAAATAAATTTAAATGTTTACAAAAGTAATTTACTTAAAAAGTTAAAGAAAAACATGAACATAAATATTTTCCATTCTTTTATAAACTATTCCAAACAACACAGTGAAAACAACACCTTGTTTGGGAATTAGACCCAGATTATTATCTATAATGTTCCTTGTTCAGAGTCATGACTGGCTAATGTAACTAGAGGTGCATAAGACATCGTAAATCGCAGTTGCTTTCATTAGCATAATATTCAAATTAGGGCCCTGTGGAGACACACAGAACCATTTTAGCCTATAAACATTACCGAGGCTGACTCCCTTCCACAAATCCCAAGTGCCTCCTAAAAGCTCTGGAATCAGACCCTTACCACATTACAATCACTGCCTATTAGGGCATAGAGGGTTTTATTTAAGATGATTTAGTTCATTATACCTTCAGAAAGAAATTTTTTTTTAACTGTAACTTTTTGTGTTAATTGCTGTCCCATTCTATAGCTATATAACTTAAAGTGGGGAGAGTTCCAATACTCTCTACATTATTTTCCAGAATCGCCTGATAACAGTCACCAATAAGATGATCAAAGAATACTATCTATTTAAGAAAATGGTTTTTGTCTGCCTTTTAAATAACTTATAAGGATGCTTCTATAGATTTTTTTCCTTAGAAAATGATTCATATCCTCTAAATATTTTAGTTGATTGGCATAAATTTATTACAATAGGCTTTAATGATTTGATCTATTTACTCTATCTGAATTTATTTTCCCCTTTTTTGTTTTCTAAAGTCATGTTTGTGCAAGTTGTGTTTGTGTAAACGATCAAACTTGCCAGTAGTCCTTTTATTTTTTCCTAAAATACTAACATTGGGTTTTAAACAATAGCTAAAATTTTCTATTCTATTTAAAAGTATTTTCATTTGCCTTGAGTTTATTTTATAAAATAGATTCTCCTAAAATAACTTGTGTTACCATTAGCCAAATATTAACTTTACATACTTTTTCAATTTACATTTTTTGAATTAATCATGTCACACATGTAATATTTCCATCATTAAATAATAGTATGAATTTTGATTCTCTCTTGTCCAAGAGTTATTTCTAATAGTATATTTTAACTTAATGATGAAATAAAACTTTGGCTAACATTTTATTTTTTGAAAAAGTATCCAGTGGAGATAGCCTTTTTCTTTTTAAATTATCTGAGACTTCTTTTAAGATTTAATACATGGAAGCTGTTCATTTAATGTATAAATGTAAATGTTTAAAAACATTACAGATGCTGGTCTTGTGGATGTATGGTTCCATGTACATCTATTAGATCAAGATTTTAAACTGTGTCACTCAAATATTCTTCATTTGATTCTTTTGTTGCTGTTGTTTTTCAATTTATTTTTTTTGAAAGAAGCAGGCTCAACTTCTTCATTTTTATAGAAGTTTTTATTGCTATATTTCATATCTGTGTACTTGTGTGAAGGTCCATGAATATTATGATCATTCTAATACTCCTCCCATCCACAGAGGCGTTTACTTTTACTATAATAATTTATTATAATCCTCAAGATTTTTCTGTTAACACTGTCTTTATTACATGAATTTGACTTTCTCAAATTTCTCTTGTATCCCAAAATATTTTTTGCATTTCCTTTTTCTTAATCTTTCAGAGAGTGTGGTTTTCAGCCATTTCCAAGAGTGGTTCTCCAGTTCCTGTCTATTCTCTGAGTTCCCATTTCATCTTTCCTTGGTTGTGTTATCAAAATCTGGTTAAAACTAGTTTAGTTTTATAATTCTGTAATGGTCACAGCACATCATGAGTAGACATAGGGACCACAGATGTTACAACTGTAATTAAAGAGGATTAGACATGTTTTACTCAAAAAGTGTTTATGTCATTTTGACAAAGTACGTATATATAGACATATATGTATACTAATCATATACAATCTGTGGTGTATCCTGAATACATTACTAATCATATACATATACATATTCAGGATACACCACAGATAAGAATTTACCAAAATATGTTTTATTTAACATTCAAGCATTGCTAAAACTACCATTTTATTGTGGTTTTCCAGGACCTCTTGTTTTTTAAAATTACAAAATAACATATCCAGCAAGCATACATTTTCAACAATTTTGTTTTCTTCTTTTAACCTAGTTCCTGGAAAAGTGCCTGGTAAATAGTAACAGTTTTTAAAAAATTAATAAAATAAATTGAGAGGTTTAAAAATACTAAAGAATAGGAGAAAAGTTTAGGTAGTCTCTATGTACAGTGAAAAATTCATATCAAAAGTATCCCTATCTGAACTGCCTAATTTCTTCAAAGTGTATTTAATGTGATAATTGCAAATTGAAATACACTAATGTTACTCTACTATTTTCTCTATATTTATCACATAGACTAAGAAAAACAAACTTACCTGAAGAAAATTGATTTAATGTATGCCCTCCTTTCTATTACAAAAGACTTTCTCCTGACAGAAAGCAAAGTTAAAAATGATAAAAAGTTAATATCCATTGACAATGACAGTATATTTTTATTTCTAGCATGTCCTTAAATGTCCTGATGAACTATAGCTTCCATAATATTGTGAGAGTTGAGTGCCTCTTTAAATATACTATAAATTTTATAGTATGTAAAAACTGTAATAATTTTCTTCCAGAGTTTCCTATTTTTAGAATTTTAAACAGAACATATAAGTTTAAAGTTACTACTGGTCTAATTTAATCCTATTTGCCTTGATTTATATAACAAAACTCAATATGATGTTGAAGTATAGATTTTTTTTAAAGGGCTCTACTGTGTTTGCTTCAAAGTGTTCTGTTCTCTCTGTACTAAACCTTTCAGCTTAGTATTAAAGATCTTATTCTCTCTTGGACCCAATTTAATCAGAATTTTACCAGCACTACCCCAAGAGAACTCTTTTACCAAGGTCACCGTTGGTTTCCATGCTATTAAATCCAACCATCAGTTCTCAGTACTCATCTTACTGTCAATAGAATTTGACATAGGAAATCAGTCCTTCTATTCTCCTAACCCAAAGAACTTTTTTTTTTCCACTTGAATTAACCTGTACTTCACTGCCTGCATCTTTTAGTCTCCTTACTTCTGCCTCTTCTACTTAACTTCCTCATGTTGGCAGGGTCCAAGTTTAGGTATTGATTTCTCATCTCTTCTCAATCTATACTCACTGCCTTGGTGATCTCATACAGTCTAATAATGAAGGACTTCCTTCATTTTTATCTCTAGCATGAACTCACCCTTCAATCCAATGTAATATAACCAACTATATACTTAGTACCTAATGTTATCTATCTAAAAGTTACCTCATATGTAGCATGTCAAAACTAAACTGATCTTCCGCAAACTTACCCATTTGCAGTTGTAACTATTATGATTAATGTCAATGTTGCCATTTCATATGCTCAAGTCACAAACTTTAGAATCTTTTTTGACCAGTCTTCATGCAATCTATTAGAAATAAATTTCTGATAGCTGTATCTTCCAAACATATCCATAATTCAGCCACTGTATTCTACCTACCCCAGTTGCTACCATTAAGGTCCAAACCATCATGATATGTCACCTGGATTACTACAATAGCCTCATAGAACACTGATTTATGTTCACCCATGCACTCTTTTAATGTCTCTGTTCTAAAACTAGACTTATTCCTTCAAAATCTAAATCTAGTTATGCAACTCCTCTCCTAAAAACCCTGTTTATGTTGGAAAATCCTTATGATGGCCTGTGAAGTCTTATATGAACTGGCCCCCTTGTTACTTCTCTAATTAGCTAGCCATTGTTTACTCAACTCATCACACTTGCCTCTTGACTGACCTTGGAAAGATGCCTAGGGATTAACATTAGTTATGCTTTTTGCCTAGGGCAGTTTTCCTTCAGACATATTTATGACTCAAAGATTACCTCCTCAGCATTCTCAAAACAAGGCACTCTATTCAAAATCACAAAATATGCCCCTTTCCAATACTCCTGATGCCCCATGACACTTATTTACTTCCCTGAATTTATCTTAGAAACATTTTAAAATGTGGTCTGCAGCACTTAGGGAGTCCTTGAGAACTTTATAGATCATCTGTAATACCAAACTATTTTCATAGTAATATGATGGTATTATTTGCCTTTTCCACTGTGTCATCATTTGCATTAATGATACAAGAGCCAC
Organism: Ailurus styani; assembly: GCA_002007465.1. Taxonomy (NCBI): domain Eukaryota; kingdom Metazoa; phylum Chordata; class Mammalia; order Carnivora; family Ailuridae; genus Ailurus; species Ailurus styani. The sequence continues at coordinate 161,111 of LNAC01000390.1, read as the reverse complement.
GGTGGGTAAACCACTGACATCTTGGCACAGATTAGGGGATGACAATACACTGCACTTGTGGACTGTCAGGCCACATCTATTAATAGTCATTATATTGTTCACTGCCATGCATCTATAATTTTTTTATGTATTTTTATTTATTTATGTGACAGAGAAAGAGAGAGATCACAAGTAGGCAGAGAGGCAGGCAGAGAGAGAGGAGGAAGCAGGCTCCCTGCTGAGCAGACCCTGACGTGAGGCTCGATCCCAGGACCTTGAGATCATGACCTGAGCCAAAGGCAGAGGCTTTAACCCACTGAGCCACCCAGGCACTCCTGCACCTATAATTTTTTAAAGGTACTTTCATTTAAGAATGTTCTTGACAAAACTATAGCAATTGTTAATTTTACTGTATCTGAATCTTTAAATACACTCCATTTTAATAGTCTCTATGATGAAATGGGAAATGTCCTAAAGCACTTCTACTGTACAAAGTTTATGTCAACCAAAAACACTTTAGCAATTACTTGTGATACAAACTGAATTAGGCATTTCTTATTATATTATGCTAGTCATCATACAGTACATCATTAGTTTTTGACGCAATGTTCCATGATCCATTGTTTGCATATAACACCCAGTGCTCCGTGCAATCTGTGCCCTCCTTAATACCTGTCACCAGGCTTACTCATCCCCCCACCCCCCTCCCTTCTAAAACCCTCTGTTTCCCAGAGTTCATAGTCTCTCATGGTTCATCTCTCCCTCTGATTTCCTCCCCTTCATTTTTCCTTTTGAATTAGGTATTTTGTAATGAATATTTATTTTTATTCTAAAGGACAAGTGACAAACTGTTTATTTAGACTTGGGTATTCCCAGATATTTCTTAAAAATGAAGTGTGTGAGTCTATCACTTAAAGGAAACACCTGACAGAATTTCTTGTCTGTTGTATGGATCTCAGCCTATTGATAGTGATGTTCTTAGCTAGGAATGCCCAAGGCACTTACCTGGGCCTGTATTTACTCACAATATTTACTCACAATATTACAAATAATGTATTTAGAGCTTCACAAGTACTCTCCACAACCACCCCCACCAGGGCCCTTGTGATTGCAGGACATACCTTAGCAAAATCATCAGGGAATTTTGAAGAACAAGATTTAATATTCACCAGTGCTGGAGGGTACAGTACACCTGAGAGCCACACAGCAAATTTGCAGGTGGACAGAGAGGGAGGGAACACAGGCCTGGACTCTGCTTTTATTAGGGCTTAATGGTGAGGAATGTTGGATTTCATGGATTCACTTTCTATTGGCAAATTGAAACCATAAGAGTGGGAATGAGGGTCTGAGAAGGGAAAAGTGAGGTCACTCAAGCCGTCAATTATGTAGTTATCCAAGACTTCATAAAAAGGGAACTTCATGATGGAGCACCACAATTACTTATCATTTGTTTTGCTATTGCCTGTCATACAGCTGGCAATATGTTTGAGGTAAATGTCTTTGAAACAGATGCCTTGACAATCACATGCTTATTTTTTTTTTAAAGATTTTATTTATTTATTTGACACAGAGAGAGAGAGATTACAAGTAGGCAGAGAGGCAGGCAGAGAGACAGGGAGAGGAGGAAGCAGGCTCCCTGCTGAGCAGAGAGCCGGATGCGGGCCTCGATCCCAGGACGCTGAGATCATGACCTGAGCCGAAAGCAGAGGCTTTAACCCACTGAGCCACCCAGGCGCCCAATCACATGCTTATAATTAAAAAGCCTAACACTAGGCACTAACAATGCATTACCAAGAGTACAAGTCAAAAAAATTTTAAAGATTTTATTTATTTATTTATTATTTATTTATTTGAGAGAGAGAGAGAGAGAGTGTGTGCACAAAAGTGAGGGACGGAAGGTGGGGAGAGGGACTCAAGCAGACTCTGTGCTGAGCGCAAAGCCTAAGACAGGGCTCCATCTCACAACCCTGAGATCATGAGTCAAAACCAAGAGTAAGATGCTTAACTGACTGAGTCACCCAGGTGGCCCAATACAATTGAAATTTTAAACAAAAATTAGAGGGGTGCCTTGGTGGCTCAGTCATTAAGTATCTGCCTTAGGCCCAGAACATGATCCCAGAGTCCTGGGATCGAGCCCCACATCAGGCTCCCTGCTCAGCAGGAAGCCTGCTTCTCCCTCTCTCACTCCCCCTGCTTGTGTTCCCTCTCTTGCTGTGTCCTTCTCTGTCAAATAAATAAATAAAATCTTTTAAAAAATTAGAATTTTGGAAAACTTGTATCACTGTCTTAGTATTTAATGGCTTTTCTGATGAAATCGGTAGTCTGATTTTTTTATATTGTATAATGAAATGTGTCAGAATAAGAAATAATCCATATTTTCTTAATGGTCAGGACATAAAGTTACAAAATCATGCATGTTTCAAAGACCCATTCAAAGTGTAAGAACCACCAGTGGATTTTAATGTAAAAGAAAATGAGAATTCATTGATATGGTTTCAGGTTCCTCACTGTAAACAAACTCTAAGAAACTAATAGTTAAGGAGTGTTGGTGTCATATCAAAAAAAATATACCCACAGTCATCTGAAAAGTTTGTTAAAATGTCCATCACTTCCAATTACATGACTCCATGAGGTAAACTTTTCTTCATTTTCTTCAAGGAAAACTGTATATCAAAATAGATTGAGGGAAGGACCAGATATACAAATCCAATTATTATTATTTAATCAGTCATATATGCAAAAAAGTAGTCACATTTGCGAAAATGTGAAAATGCCACTCTTCTCATTGTTATTATATTTTGTATTTAGAAAATATGGGTTTTTTCCATGAAAATGTAGTTAACCTATATTAAGTTATTTATTGATACTTTTAAACAAAAACATATTCTGAAAGTTTATTCTAATATCTAATATAGTAAATATCAGTAGATATCAACAGCCAAAAGTTATTTTGTGATCTGTAATTATTTATGACCGTACAAAAATTTTGAATCCAAAATATCTGAGAATAACTGATCTGATGTATTATTATTCATTTGTATATTATGCTTATTATATCTTCACATATATCAATTATTTATTGCTCTATGACAAACTACTCAAAATCTTAGGGGTTTAATCAACAACTCTCTAGGCTCTGAATCAGCAGGGTATTTCTGCTGGGTGATCTGAGCTGGGTCACTCATGTATATGGAACTGTGCTTTGAGGGTTAACTGGCATTAGAAAATAAATTTAAAAATGAAAGAAATTACTGACATTTTTGCTTGCCAATGTATCTCCATTGCATAAGAGAATGCCCTGCTTATAGTAGATGGTCATACATATTTGTAAAACAAATAAAATGTAAGATGTGTTTATCCAATAGAAATTCAGCGTCTTATCATTGTTTGTTTTCTTGGACATTGAAATGGATTATCATTTGCTGGATAAAGATGTCTAATATAAGTTCTTTGAAAATCAAACTAAATTTGGCACCTCCTAATTCCTCAATACATATTTGTTGTATTAATACACAGATCTCCTCAATGAATGAAAATAAAAATATTTAAGGAAATAGAAAAATTATTTTGAGATTTAAATAATTAATTGCTTATTTATATGCCTACCTGATGTTAGTTAATACTTCTGAGAAGGGTAATTACATAGACAAATTTCTTACGGAGGGAAAAATAAAGCTAATTATGAATTATATAGGACAAAAACAGGAATATGAGAAAGGAAGATTCACGTTAATACTTAACCTTTCTATCTTGCTCTTTTATTTGTTCAATTTGCTGTTTTATTCCCTATCATTTTATACAAACCAAAGAGATAGTAGTAATGCTGAGGATTCTCAAAGAAAAATTAAATCATGAATTTTTAATTGCACTATTATTCATGATTTTAGAAAATGCAAACAACAAAAATCTGCAGAACAAAATCAATAAGTCAAATGGTGCTATTAGAATAATAATTATGAAATTATAATATTTTTAGAGTATAAAATATCAAATTGAAATTATATGAAATATAAAAATATAAATTTCGGATCAGATATATTATTGTCACTTCTGAATGTGCATTGGCTTTTGCAGCTTTTCTTTTCTCAACTGCTGACTGAAAATATTATTTATGAGAGATTTTCATCTTCACCTAAAAAAAATGCTTAATAATTCTAAGTGTAGTAGAGAAAGTATATGTTCCCTTATTATAGAAAATCCCCATAAACAATATTCTCTAAATCATCATGCATGCCTCAGGTACAGTAGAAATACAGACACAATTTTTTAAAGATCAGAATTACAAAACATTCTTCTTGCCTAAGGTTTCACAGTGGGCAATGATAAAATATGCTTGGTCTAGTGGCCCCTAGGTTAGATCTTGCCACTTGTCTGGTGCAGACAAAATCTTCAGAGATCCACAAATGGTGTAGATTTTTAAAAAAGTATTCTCAGCTGAAATATAATGGTTATAACTGCACTCAGTTCTTTTGTTTGACTAAAATATCTGCCATAGAGAAGAGCAATGAAATTGACCTTTCTCGGGCTTTTGGATAGGTTCTGTATTTAAAAAAAAAACATATAGTTCAGGCCTTTAATTTATAGTTAAAAGCTTGAAAATGTGTAGGTTAACAATTACAGTTTTCATTCATAAGCTGAGCTATTCAATCAAATAGGCAATACTTGCATGTTCCAATCAATATGGATAAAATGCAGAATTAAAAATCAGACATAGTCTCTAAATCAGAGAAAGTCATCTCAATCATAATTGTGTTCTTTTGATACTTGCTAGTTGCCTAACATGAGCAATTTTGTGCACTATTATAGGAAAAGAATCAGAAGATTATTGACTCTCCTAGAGAAAAACAGCAGGAATCTTATCTAAGCTATTCTTGTTTGTTCCATTTTCTTGAAATTTTGCTCTTGCAGGAAGAGAATACTTTCCCAATCTGACATAATTTTTTTGCAAACCATTTTAGCATTAATAAGGATAGACCATTTTTATATATTATTTTTCAGGCTACATTACTTTATACTGCTATTAAGAGAACCATGGAAAATAAAATAGCATGGGATTACTATCGTTTTTACTTATAGGATCTTCTGAACACAGAGAATTAAAAAATTTACTATGCTAAAGGAACTTTAAAGTAATAAAAAGAATATATGAACTAGGCAGAAAGTCATTTGTAATTTTTAGAAATAACAAGTTAAGATTAAGGGAAAAATACTTTAAAATGTGGCTTATATGTTTTTAATAAATGTGTAAGTTCTAAAATATTATTTTTTGTAGGTGCATCTACACAACATGTACATGCACACATGCATGTATACATGCTACACACACATACTACATATTCTCGGTAACAGAAGTTTTAAAGTTAAATATTAAACTCGGTAACTTAATAATTGCAATAGAAAAATAAATTTAAAAATAAAATGTGTGATTTTATATCTTACATGTATTTCATGACATTTCTTTATATTACAACAGTGAATAGAGGAAGTTCATGTAATGTCAACTCTAATGAATTTCATAGGTCAAAAAAATGTCTTGTGACTTTTTTTTACACTTTGCTTTTGATCATGCTTTTCTCTTCATCCATCCTACACAGCACAATTTTATCTCCTTGAAGCCTTCTTTGACCAACCCAGAGAACAGCAATCTCTTCCATCAATGAGCAACTATTAGACTTTTAGTCACCCTCACTTATTTCTGTATATACTACTGATAATGACACTTTTGTATATTTGTATTGCTTTTGTATTCACTTATTCATTCATTCAATAATGCCTACCACATTCTGGTTACTGTTGTAGTCACTGGGGATATAGCTTGAACCAAGCGAAGAAAGACCCTATACTCAAGGACTTTTCGTTGTACTTTAGACAAACTATAAGAGTAACTCTTAGTGTCAGCCTGTAAAGGGAAAGCAAGTAATGTGTGAGTTAGGGTGCTATTTTCTATTGGGTAGCCTAGGAAGGCCTTTCTGCTCAGATGCCTATTTCATCTGCTTAATGCTTGTCACATAGTGTCCGTGACTTTTATTTCTTTATACAAACTCTACAATTCCTAAGAATTACTAGAAATGCCTATAGCCATTGATACTCACTTACAGCAATTTCCTTCCATTAAAAGGAAACAACACTTCTGGTCTCCCTACATTCCTTGCACAACCTCCTGTTTTAACATATATTCATTTTAGGATCATGATCCTGCTCAAACTTAGCTCTATCTTTCCCTATCCTCTTTTTCTTGGGAGCCAACTTCTACAAAGAGCATGTACTCTATTATTCTCAGCAATGTGAAGAAGACCCAATCTTTGTGAGAGAAGACATAGAATGGTTTTACCTTGCTATGGACTGAGAGGCTCTGTCTGTATTAGGGATCTGTCATTAGGAAGACCACTAACCAAAGATATAAGCCACCATCTTAAGTAACTACTTCATCATTTATACATGCTATATTTTGCTCTCAACTACTTAACTCACTTCTTTAATTTTTCAAATAATTTGGAATCCAAGGAAGAAGAAGGAGGTTATTCAAAGCACCATACGTGGGCGTTATGTAGAAACAACGAGTCTAGAAAAAAAAAAGTCTAGATAAAAAGAAACAAAGAAGAAATCCAAGAGTACATCTTTTCAATGAAGCAAGATAAAAATAGTTAATTTGACAAAGGGAGAATCAGGCACTGGATTTAAGCTCTTTGAAAGATTGAGTAAAGTGAATAGATAAAAAAAAAAGTATGTACCTTTGGATGGGGCAAGATGAAACTCTTTTGTAACAATGGAAATGAATAATCTCAGTGGTATGGAGAAGGGGGAAGCCATATTGGAATGAGATGAAGAGTGAAAGAGGGGCAGAGAGCAAATGCTAACCACATGAGAGGATGGGTGTGTGATGGTGGTGTAGATGCTCAAGACTTTCTTAAAACTAAGGAAGAATTTTCCTTTTAAACAAATTTTTAGACTCATTGTATGCTAATGAGATTAAAGAGAATGACCTCAATGATATATGAGAAAAGGGATTGGTATTTACTGGAAGACATAGTCTAACCATGGAAGACGATAGTTTCAGTCACACATTGGAAAGATGAAAAAGTTCCTCTTTATCTAATCTAATATTATAAAATATGAACTGGTGATATGAGTTGGAAGGACGAGTAAAAGAAGAGAGGTGGAATCAAAATCTGGACATATTAGGAGATTGTGTAATACCCTTTTATGAAAATGGGGAAATAGGCTTCGAAGAGGTCATCAGAAAAACAAGGTGCAATTACTGGGTATTGTGGAGCACCTATTTGAGTTTGCAGTGCAATTTAATATAACACTACTCTCAGCTCTATGATTTATGCCAAGAATTCTTAATTGCAATGAAACCAACTTAAAAGCCTGTATTTCTGGACTTGTGTCCTCTGTGTTTTGTTCCCCCCGCTTCTTCCTTATTGTCTCATGTTATCCTACCTTCTCTTTATATTCCCCTTTATTCAATCATTTCTTACAGAAATAGACTTACTACCAATGACATCATTAAATTAGCTACTATATGTGAAAATATTTAGCAGTGTTTCCAACAAACAACATTGTAATTCCAGTTAAGGTTAGGGGGTTTTTCCTAGAGATCTAATTTCCTTTAGGTGAATAGTTTTAGCAAGCTATTCACCTAATGAAGAGTGAATTCCTAATCAAATGCTATGCTAATTCTTAAATACTATATAGAGACAGCTGGTAATCAATTATAAAGAAATTTATTTAGACAGACACCTGCCATATTTCCAATAAAAGCTAAGCACTTAATTAAAGCTATGTGATGTTTTAGCAAATGCTTTCTTTAAAATTTTAAACCACTGAATTAAAAGCCTTTTACTGAATTAATAATAGCTCATTGAATACAGTGTAAGACTCCATAAAGTCCTTTAGCATAGTGTTAAGATTGAGAGGTAAAACACCTAACACTAGAGGGAAAGAAAAAACAAACACACTTACATTGTCACTTCATTTCTTCAGGAAATTTTGCTAAATGAAAATTAACTGTATATGAATACTGTCCCCACAATCCATATTCAACTTTAATTAAACAAGTATACTTGCAGACTTTACGTGAAAAGTTCTGGCAGAAACTGCTACATTTTCACCAGTATTAATTATTTGCTTCTTCCTCTTGAAATGGTACCTGCAAAATTTAATCTGAGCCTAGAGCTACAGAGAAAACATTTCTTTTCCTGGATCCTGCAGCTCAAGTTGGTATATGATTAACATTTTAGGTCAGTAGGAAGTGAGAGGGAATGAAAGATGAAGCTCCTCCATTACAACTTTAAAAAGAAAACTCCGTTCCAGATGGCATAAACTTTGTAGCTGTTCCATGAACATATTTCTATTTCTTCCCAATGTACAGCTAAATTATACTTCCCATCCCCCCTTTCAGTAATGTGTTCCATGTGCCTCATTTTAGATGATAGAATATTCTATTAATGATCTGTGCCCCTTCCACTTCTCCCTTGAGAGCTCCCAAATTGCGGCTTCAGGGTCTTTCCCCTTCCACCAGCTAGAGGAAGACAAGCATGACAAAATGGAATTTGCTTGTTGACAGTAATGAAGTCACAGAAACAAGCTTGGATCCTTGAAGCACCTCTTCGAAGAGATCCGTCCACTGGGCAGGAACACCTGTTTACGACTTCATGTGAATAAGAAATAAACCTCAAATGGTAAATTCACTGAGATCTTGGGTCTTTGGAGATGTAAACAGTACCTTCACTAACAGTTCCATGGCTTCCCTTTCTCATTTCCTGGACTGAAATATATGTGAATACTAGTTAGTCAGCCTCTGACACCTTTAGAATGACAGCTACTGGGTCCCTAGGACAGAGTCATGTATAACTATGACACATGGAGACATTTTAACTACCCTCTGACGTCTGGACATTTATTTGAAGGAAAAACAAGTATCTATGGGCTTTAAGCCACTGAATCCTGGGAACTCTTTGTTCTAAATTTTTACTCTACACCATAAATCAGCAGTGCTATGACTTGGCTTGCATCAGCATCACCTGTAGGGCTTCTTTTTTTTTTTTTATGATGGAAACCTGTAGGGCTTCTTAAAACATAGATTACTGTTAAACAGATGTCAACACTCATGATGAAACAATAGGAACGAAAATAGCATTGTAGAATATAGAGATTGCCTGTGTGATATTATTTTATCTTAATTATTAAAGTGTATTTATGCATAAGAAATGAGGTATAAAACACTTAAAAGCTAAACCTTAAAATATGGTTGTGACACTAAGGATGTTACACTTGAGTTACTCTGATGAAATAGGGCTGTGCCCTATTGTTGAAATGAACTCTACCCTCAAAGTTGTGTGTCTTCCCTTTCCCTCAATTGTTCGAGTATAAAACTGTGAGCTTTTGAGTAAAAGTAAATTTCATTAGATATGATAATGATATGAGAATCATGACTTCTTAATATTTGAATATAATTATCTTAATTTCATACCTTGGGCAACTTTATTTGCTTTAAAAAAAACCTTGGATTTTAAGGAAATCTGACAGGCCAAGTATACATGCCTATTCATCTCTATGAAAGCAAAGTCAAGTACATGACCTACTGAAAATAGGTGTAGATGAATATATGGAACAGAAAAAGTGTTGAACCAGAACAAAAAGAACCAAAGCCTTATCTTTGACCCTGGCATTAATGGAAAAGTCATTCACCTTGGGGATTTTTTTCCCCTTCATTTACAAAATGACAATAATATTTCTTATCCTGATGATCTCATGAAGTTTGCATTAAGTAGGTAGAAATGTCTTCTAAAGTGCTATACAAATGTGCTTATTTGGATGGCCATGTTCATAATTTAAATATAGATTAAGCCAAATAAGCACATCCTTTCTTTTATTAGGCATACTCTGGCCATTAGTTTATTTTTTAACATTATTTACTTAGAATAAGAAGCAAGCTAATTAGAAGTTATTTAATGTGTATTTGTATGTGTGCACATTGACTCTCTTATTACGCTTTTCTTTGCCCATAAAGTAAGGAATATACTGTTTGTAAACTTGACAAATCTAAGTATCCAAATGAAAACACTTACTCCAAAGGGAATTTTTGCTTTATAGACAAATTTAAAACCAGCTGTGCTAAACTTTATGGAAAACATTATACAGCAACTGATTTGCTCACAAATGAATCATTTCAATGAATGCAACACAAAATGCTGCAGGTGGCATTTATTTTGACAAACTAGCTTTATTAAGGTGGTTGAATTTTTTAAAAATGAAACTTTCTCTGTAAAAGAATTTAGAATTGCTATAAAATGCTATCTTTTTAGTTTAAAAAGAGTTCTTTCTACAGTAATTTAGTTCCTTAGATTTTCTATTGATACAGAGATACCACAGAGATAATACAGAATAATGCATGATAATTTAGAGAAAAGTTCTACAGTACAGAGTGGAAAATCTACAGATAGGAGTCCTATTGGCAACAAGTTATCCTTATGTAAGATAGATGATAGATAGATGATCATAGATAGATAGATAGATAGATATTCAACAGTATTCACTGAGCTCCAATGATGAAGGAGGCACTATTCAGATTGTTAAAAAATTCAGTGCTAAATAATTTTGAAAAGTCATTAATCCATAGAGTTCACAATCTAATAATGGAAAAATATATTAAACAACAAATTATGTTACTGGTATTTAATTATAATTTTAATAATTTCAATTATATATTTCCTAACGTAGTCCAAATTAGTGTATTGCGATTTGATTCAGCTTAAAAGTACATGTTTTTAACTGTGTGTCACACATGATTGTAGAAGTTTTGAGATATAGCAGTAAATTTAAAAAATTAAACCTCTGCTCTAATAGAATTCAAATTCTGAGACACAGACACTAAAAATTTATAAATGCATAGACTATTCTAGGTGATTAGTTCTGTGAAAGAAAATAAATCAAGTAGGAGAATAAGGGTGTTGTAATTTTCAATGATACAGTTTAGGAATTACTTTCTAGGATGTGCCAAATATTGAGGGACTTGAGGAAGTGGACTGATGAAGAATTTATTTCTAGGCAGTTGGATCAAGAGCTATGAAAGGCCATGAGGGAGAAGTGTATTTAAATGAACAGCAAGATTATTAAGATGCAGAGGAATAATCAAGGGGAAGGTGAATAGAAGGTAAAGGTAGGCATGTGTTATGGACTGAATGTCCTGGTTCCCCCCAAATCCATATCTTGAAATCATAAACTTCAATGTGATGGGATTTGGAGATGGGGTCTTTGGGAAGTAATTAGTGTTAGATGAGGTTATGAGTATAGTAAAATCAGGAGTCCAGCATAAGACATGCTAATTCTAGCTGATGGGTATCTAATTTGAGATTTCTTATTAAGCAATCTGATAAGCAAGTCTGTAGTTTGGGGAAAAATTATTCTCTCAAGTGGTACATTTGGATTCATCAGTATGATGGGTTGCCAAGGAAGTGAGCTCAGAGGAGGGAACCAAGGAGTAATCAGGACTTCCAGTATTTAGAAGCTAGGAAAATGGAAAGACAAAAAGAGGGGGAAGAAGAGGAAGAAGAAGAGGAAAGAGAAGGAGAAGGAGGAAGAAGAAGAAGAAGAAGAATAAGAAGAAGAAGAAGAAGAAGAAGAAGAAGAAGAAGAAGAAAAAGAAAGAAAGAAAGAAAGAAAGAAAGAAAGAAAGAAAGAAAGAAAGAAAGAAAGAAAGAAAAAGAAAGAGAAAGAAGAGGAGGAAGAGGAAGGAGGAGATGAGGGGGAAGGGGGAGGAAGGGAAAAAGGGAGAAGGGGAGGAGGAGGAAGAAGAAGAAAAAGAATGGCCAGTGAATTAGGAAGGGCAACATGGTATCCTGTAAGTCAATTAAGAAGGGTTTTTTTTTAATTGTTTTTATTTTTTTCCCCTAAGAAGAGAGTAACCCAATTCTTTAAATGTTGCAGACATGTAAAATAAAATGAAAATAAAACATTGACAATTTGATTTAGCAATTTGGGTATCATTATTGATCTTCATCAGAGCAAGTTTGGAAGAGCAATAGAGGAATAAGACTGATTGGATTTGGATCAGAAGGAAATGGTAGGAGGGTTCTAATTCTAGCATGACACCCTGAGAAATTCTATGGATCCACTCCCCAGTGAAACTGGTAAAAACAGTAAAACACTTTTTAAAAAACCATTTGAGCTCTATGGTAGGCATTTTGTTCCTGTGGCGTCAGAGTCCTTGGGGTTATCAGTACCCAGACTTGCTGCAATATATATCGAAAATGCCCAATTTCCAATAAAATCTTGAGGCGTGTTAAAAAAAAAACAGTGAAGTATGACGCATACATAGGGAAAAAGCAGGCAATATAAACTCCCTATGAAAGCAAACAGATGTCAAGTTAAACAAAGACTTCAAAATGGCCATTATAAATATGCTCAAAAAACTAATGGGAACCATGATTTTTAAAAAAAGTAAATAAAGGGATGATGATAATGTCACATCAAATAGGAATAACATTAAAGAGAGAAATTATTTTTAAAAGAAAAAAATGTAAATTCTGACTTGAAAAGTACAGTAATTGAAAGGAGAAACTCACTAATAGGGCTCAACAGTAGACCTGAGCTTGCAGAAGAAAGAGTCGGTAAATTTGAACATGTGTAGGTAGAGACTATATCATCCAAATAATAGAAGAAGGATAAAGAAAACATGAACAGAGACTCAAGATATGTGGCTCTCCATTATGTGTGTAGTGAGAGTACCAGGAGGAAAGGAGAGGAAAGAGCAGATAAGAAAATTAAAAGAAATAATGTCTTAAAACTTCCCAAATCCATCAAAAAACAGGAATCTTCACATCCAGGAATTTTGGTGAACTCTGACTGAAATAAGCACAAAGAGATCTGAGGTGTCAGAGTCCAGATGCAGCAATCCCTTGCATTCAAAGTAATGAAGTTGGAATAGCCAAGGTACTAGAAAATTCCATGTACAGAGAAAGGTCTATAGTAGTATTCAGTATCATAGCAACTGAATGTTTGTCTGCAGGGTTGTGTGCTGGGGAATATATCCAGCAGTTGGCGAAATTCAGTGTGATGTCAACTAACTGGTATAGGCATGCCAGTGAATTGGGTAAGGTGGAAGTCACACGGGCTACTCTGTAGGACAGAGAGAAGATAGGTTGGGTTCCCACGCTTTCCCTCTCCCATATCCGGGCTCAAAGTTTGGAAGATGCTCAAGTTCTATCAGTGGCAGGAACTTTTCTTAATCAACTGTAATGTGGACAGTCTGTCCTTTAACGTGAAAAAGCTAAAACTATAAAACTTTTAGAATAAAACATAAGGACAAATTCTGTGACCTTAGATTTGGCAATTGATTCTTAAAAATAACACCAAAAGTAAGAGCGATAACAGAAAAAAGTTAAAAACTGGACTTCATAAAAATGAAAGCACTTATGGTTCTGATAAAATTATTAAGCCAAATAAAAAGGCAAACAATAGAATGAACAAAATCTTTTGAAAGTTATAGCTCTGAGACGGTACTTCTGTCTAGAATATATAAAGAACACTTCCAGCTCAATAATAAAAAGACAACCAAACCCAATTTAGAAATGGAGGATGAGTATAGATATTTCTGAAAAAAAGAAAAGAAAAGAAAAAGATAAAAAGATACATGAATAGCCAATAAGCACATGAAAAGTGCTTAATATCATTAGTCATTGGGGTCATTATTTCTTTATGGATCTGGAACTTTTTGGTCCTAAATGAGTTCCCATCCTTTTTTTATAACCTGGGATTTGGTTTTGTTTATTTAGGTTATTTTTATAATTTTTCATTAGTCTTTTGGGTAACCAGTTTCAAAACTGAGTAAAATTGTATATATATTCTAAAATATATACATACATATACAATATCAATATATAATATTCATAAATATATCCATATATATAATACCCATGATATATATCCATATCTACAGATATGTTATGTATACAACTCTACTATATATATGTGTGTGTGTGTATACACACACACACACACACACACACATATTCCATATGTAACACAAGGACTATAACTGTGCTTCTTGTTGTTATCACAGCTATTTCACTTTGGTATGACGTAGGTTTAGAGTTTCAACGATAATTGCAGTTTTTCTGCTGCAGTAATCTTGTTTAAATTACTTGATTTCCTCTACTCTCACTTTCCACAACTAAACTTACCTATAAGAACATTAACATGGGTCCTGATTGTCTGTAACAATATTAAATAAAAATGATATATAGAGAGCACCTCCCACTGTCTTTAAGATACTGTACAGTTTGGTTCACTTTATGTCACTTTTAGAGGTTAATATCACATGAAAACCTTTCTCAGTACATGTATGCTCAGTAATTTCAGTCAAAATCAATAATTATGTCATAAAAAATGCACTAGTCTAGATATGGCAACCACCCTTTTAAATCAAAGTATAACTTTGAACTTAACAATGGAGAAAAAATAAAGGAACTCATTATCAATTCTACAAGTTATTCAATATTTTGGAACATTACCTTTGGAAGAAAACTTTAAGAAAGTCATTTTTCATTCCCTGAGAGGTGTAATTATTTAACTCATTAACAGGAGTCAAACTGCTGAATTTTTGTTGATTCATACCAAGTAAAAAAAATTTGAATTATTTTTCTAGTATTCCTTCACAATGCCAGCTTTGAAAGCTGAGGAATGATACAGGACAATACGCTTGTGACACTAATGGGTGTTCTTTTTTAATGCAGAAAGGGTGACCTAAAACACTTCTTATTAAAGAAGCTCAATTCATCACAGCAAATTTGAAAACCTGGTGTGATCTGAGTCTTACAAAAAAGCTAATATTAGAGCTCTCATTAATCTCTCATCTAAGATGATAGAAATTTCAAAAGTCCTCGAAATATGTTATTGCCTTTCAAAGTATTACTTATAAAGCTACTCCTTTTTCCAAAATGTGCTTCATGCATCCGAAGTCATTATACTAAATACTCGGCTTTCTTTTTCTGTTTCTCCTTTGTGCCATGTCTTAAGGCTAACTAAAAATAGAGATAGAGTAACTGTGTTAACACAGAATACTGATTGTTGTGCACAATAAAAATAATTAGTTAATAAATAACTAAGATATGCTTTTGTTTACACATGTAGGAAAATGTTAGTTGTTCATCTTTACTTTAGATCTCTCTTTTAGCTTATGAGAATGTGTATCCTATATGCACACACACACTCTCATTTGTAGATGTATTGTGTCATTTTCATTGACTCTAAAACGGAAAACTTTCCACATTATCGCCTTTCTGATATTTTATTACTTCTTATAATCAGAGGAGTCTTATAATTGCAGCTTGGTGGGCAGGAATAGTAATGTAGCTGTCATTGCCTGCCAGCTGACTTTATTTTCTTCTTCGTGTATATACCAAAGTAATATAAATATTTAATAAAAGTCTATGTTATAAGACTACATTGCATTGCAGTTTAATTGGCAAAAGATTTTTTCTTTCTTATTAATACATAAGATAATGGTGATTTAGATTCAATCAATGGCACCTTGGCTTCAATACTATACACAATGCATGTACACAGCTGACTTTGAATTCATTTCCAAGCATATATACTCTCTCCCCAATTTCATTAGAAAGTGTTTATATTCACATTCTCCATTTCCTCCCTCCCCACTCACTGTTCCATTCATCATCTGGGTTCTGTTCCCAGCATTTGATAAAACTTTGGGGGAAAGGTATATACCACATCTTCTTTATCCATTCATCTGTCAAAGGACATCTGGGCTCTTCTCATATTGTAGACATTGCTCCTATAAACATTGGGGGGAACATTGGGGTGGTTCTTCAAATCACTATGTTTGTATCCTTTGAATAAATACCTAGTAGTGCAATTGCTGGGTCATAGAATTGCTATATTTTTAATTTTGTGAGGAATCGCCGTATGGTTTCCTAGAGTGGCTGCACCAGTTTTGCGTTCCCACCAACAGCGTTAGAGGGTTCTCCTTTCTCCACATCCCCACCAACATTGTCGTTTCCTGACTTGTTAATTTTAGCCGTTCTGAGAGGTATGAGGTGGTATCTCATTGTCATTTGGGTTTGTATTTCCCTGATGCTGAGTGATGTTGAGCATTTTTTCATGTGCCTGTTGGTCATTTGGATGTCTTCTTTGCAGAAATGTCTGTTCATGTACTCTTCCCATTTCTTAACTGGGTTTTTTTGTTTTTTGGGTGTTGAATTTGATATTTTTTTTGTAGATTTTAGATACTAGCCCTTTATCTGACATTGCAAATATCTTCTCACATTCTGCAAGTTGCCTTTTAGTTTCGTTGACTGTTTCCTTCGCTGTACTAAACTTTTTTATCTTGATGAGGTCCCAATCAATGGCTCATTTTTGCTTTTGTTTCCTTTGCCTGTGAAGACATGTCTAGCAAGAAGTTGCTGTGGCTGACCTGAGGGCAAAGAGGTTGCTGACTGTGTTCTACCTTAGGATTTTGATGGATATCTGTCTCACATTTAGGTCTTTCATTCATTTTGAGTTTATTTTTTGTGTATGGTATAAGAAATGGTCCAGTTTCGTTCTTCTGCATGTGACTGTCCAATTTTCGCAAAACCATTTGGTGAAGACACTGTCTTTTTCCATTAAATATTCTCTCCTGCTTTGTCAAAGATTAGTTGACCATAGAGTTGAGACAACCTAGAAATGTTGTCAATTCTGTTCCATTGATCTATGTGTCTGTTTTTGTGCCAGTACCATACTGTCTTGATGATTACAGCTTTGTAATTCAGCTTGAAGTCAGGCATTGTGATGCCACCAGCTTTGGTTTTCTTTTTCAACTTTCCTTTGGCTATTTGGGGTCTTCTCTGGTTCCATACAATTTTTAGGATTGTTTGTTCCAGCTCTGTGAAAAATGATGATAGTAGTTTGATAAGGATTGCATTGAATGTGCTGTGAATCACTAAATTCTACCTCTGAAACTAATAATACAGTATATTTTAATTAAATTAAATTTAAACAAAAACTAAAAAATGAAAAAATAGAAAAAAGCGTATTAGTCTGCCAAAAAAAAAAACATTTTGGCAGATATATAATCAATGTATTGAATATATAGTTCTCTTCCTTTGTGACCTACTTACATTTCAAACCTTCAACTATTCCTTTCTTCTTGAAATTTTTCTCCTTTAGCTTTTTGGCACTTTCCTTAATATTATCCAATACTTGTTACCATCATTTCTGTCTTTTATGAAGGAATATCTTCCTCTCAGTCATTTAAGTCTTTCTGTTTGCCACAATTCTGTCTTCATTCTTCTCACCCAACCCCTATTGACCTCCTCTTAATTTTATCCTAACAATATGGTGTCAAATATCACTTGTTTGCTAATAAGTTCCTAATCGATGTAGTTTTTCAGACATCTCTTGACGTTCCCCTGACAATCTCGTACCTCTATCAAACTCCAAATACTTAACAATGAATCATAGCTATTCATTTACTTAATCATTTAAGGATTCTTCTAGGAAATGTGCTTTGATTTGCATAGTCAAACATTATTTCACTTCTAGACTTTTATTTTACCATAATCTACATAGTTTCTCACACCAGTAATTGGGGACACACACAAGACCTCTCATTCTCTCGTATCCTCATATTGAATTAATCTTTAGGATCAACTAATTCTACCTTCTAAATGTATTCCCAATCCTCTCCCCCCTCTTCCATTCTACTTCCACTCTTGATTTAGCTCTTCCATATATTTCACCTTTGGAAAGGCCTCCCTCCTGGTGTTCCTTCTGACTTTACTCTAACTCACACTTCAGATTGCTCTAACAGTGATTGTTTGGAGGAGGGAAAATCTGATTATTTCTCTCTCCTCATGAAATCCTCTTAATAATTCCCTGTTTCCTTCCAGAGAAGCAAGCCGCCATAAATTCTACAACTTCAAAGAAATACATTCTGCCAATAACCACATGAATTTAGAAAAGAATCCTGAGACACGGGGCACCTGAGTGGCTCAGTGGGTTAAAGCCTCTGCCTTCAGCTCAGGTCATGATCTCAGGGTCCTGGGATGAAGCCCTACATCAGGCTCCCTGCTTGGCAGCCTGCCTCCTCCTCTCTCTCTGCCTGCCTCTCTGCCTGCTTGTAATCTCTCTCTCTGTTGAATAAATAAATAAAATCTTAAAGAAAAAAATCCTGAGACACAGATGACACATCAGTCCCAGGCAACATCATCATTACAGTTTTGTGAGAACCTGAACAGAGAATCCAGTTGAGCTGTGCTCAGACCTCTGACCTATGCAGACTGTAAGACAATAAATGGGTGTTGTTTTAAGTCACTGAATTTATGTTAATTTGCTATGCAGCAATAGAAAACAAATACATGTGGTATAAAATACATATTCAATGTCATGGGATGATAAACAAGGAATTGAATGGAAATTGTATATATTCACTCAGATTTTAGAGAAGAATCACTACCTTTGAAATTTTTTGAAGAAGCAGTGTTATCTATTGGATTAAAGTTCAAAATTCACATGAACTTCTATTTTTTAAAAGATTTAATTTATTTATTTATTTAATTAAAATAAAATTATTTTATTGATTGATTGATTAATAAGTTATTTGTTATTTAATTTATTTATTTGAGAGAGAGCAGCAGTGAGAGAAGGAGCAGAGGGAGAGGGACAAGTAGACTCCTGCTGCGCATTGAGGCCTACACAGGCTGAATCCCGGGACCTGAGATTGTGACCTGAGCAGAAATCAAGAGTTGGATGCTTAACTAACTGAGCCACCCAGGTGCCCTTCATGTGAACTTTTAAGAGGTAACCTGAGTCTTCAAAGACATAAAGATGTTTACTAAAATCTGACCCTGGAATTGATTTTTCTTCCCTCTAACCTTAAGCGTTGTGAAGGAAGAGATGAACGGTGTTCCTCTGCCTTTCATGCCTGAGGCAATTTGGGTGTTGACTAGATGTCCTTTTAAACATTTTGTGGAGATTCACCTAACTAGAAGATAATCCAGAGGCTGTTTGGGGTTGCCATGTACCAACTTCTTATCTAAGAATGGTTTTAGCAGGATATACCTCACAGACCTAGGTTTCTTATTGTAAATAAACTGGAAATTTCTGGATTTATAAGCCACAAAAGCAATGCAATAAAAGTTAGTCATGTAGCTACATAATGAATGGAGCATAAAAACTTAAAAGACTCCAGCCTTAAGTGGTTCCCATGTTCTATCTTAGTACAGATAATTCATGCTCCCAAAATGCACCCCAGTGCAAAAAATGGAATTTTTCAAGAAACAGGATCTGACTAATTGTGGCCTCCAGATACTAGTGCTGGGACCTGCACATTTCCTGGTCTTCATGGGGACAGAGCAGAAAGTGTGTGGAGGGCTGCCTCAGAAGGTTAGGTTCTAGCTTGTGTGGTCTATGGATGCATGTTAGACAGTGTGCAGGTAAGGGAAAAGAGCCTTGAGTAGGTGAGAACCAGTAGCAGTGGCTTCTTGCTTTAAAATCTGCTAGTCATAAGTAAAGCTTGGTGGTTGTGTTTCATGTATTTTTTAAATTTAATTTTATTTTACTTCAATTAATTGATATATACTGTATTATTAATTTCAGAGGTAGAGATCAGTGATTTATCAGTTGCAAATAACACTCAGTGCTCATTACATCACGTGCCCTCCTTAATGCCGATCACCCAGTTACCCCATCCTCCACTCCCCTCCCCTCCAGCAACCCTTAGTTTGTTTCCTACAGTCTCCCTCTCTGATTTCATCTGAGTATTTTTGATAGCTCCACTGTTAGTGCTAGTGCAGAGATTTTCCCTGTAAATCTAAAAGCAACATCCCAGAAGGTAGTTACAATAAATGAAGGTTCGTATCTAAATCACCGTAGCACTTTTGTCAAAATACAGAGAGATGCACATAGATTACAATGAGGCTTTGGAATGAGAACATTGGTGGTGCGATGAGACATATGAATTCAGGTATACTTTCCTAGATGACACTGAATGTGAAAAGTTTGGTTAGATGCAAGTCTTTTAAGATGTCAAGAAATGGGGCGCCTGGGTGGCTCAGTTGGTTAAAAGCCTCTGTCTTCCACTCAGGTCATGATCTTAGGGTCCTGGGATCAAGCAGGGAGTCTGCTTCCTCCTCTCTCTCTGCCTGCCTCTCTGCCTACTTGTGATCTCTCTCTCTCTCTATCTCTCTCAAATAAGTGAATAAAATCTTTAAACAAAAATGTCAAGAGATGGAGGATTCAACTTCAGTAATTAAATACAAGCACATTAAAATAATAGTGGGTTCTATTTTATATTTCCAAATTTTTTAGTTTTAAAGATAACAATACATCATGTTAATGAGTTTTAGTGAGTGCATGGGGGGATATGATTTTATCAATGGTGATATGAGGTTAACAATTATTGTACAAGATATTGTGGCACTATACATCAAAATGTTTAAAATATATAACTTTGACTTACTAGTTTTACTTTGACAAATATATGACAAGGATATAACCATGATGCAATGCCAGATCACTTTTCAGTAATAACACAATGGTGTTTAAAGTCTCCATGGTTTGGTCAAGGCAATCATCTTTCCTAGAACATCCCTAATTCCCTTCCATTATAGAAATAAGAGCAGATATTATCTTATTTATCTTTTTTAATCATTTTGTAATTCCTGGGAACATGTATTTCCTCAGTGAATGAAAATAAAAACTGCATCTGACTCTTTGGATCAAGAAAGTTATATATCATATTGGTTTACATATTTTCCTCCACAGAGGTTTATTATGCATGTTTTATTTTTTTATTAAAAAACAGATCCCTTGTTTTAAAAAATATCCCAGTGGTTTATATAACATTTGAAATATCCCAGTAGTTTATATTTCCTTTCTTGCTTCTATTACTTGTACAAAATTGGTCCTGAGAATAAATTCTCATGGAAGCTTGAATGCATCATATGCTAAGGATGTGTTACACTCCAAGCAATCACTGAATTGAGCCAACTTTTCTGTTTGATTATTTGTTTTTTAATTAGTGTGGTTGATATACTGTCAACAACCTCCTGCCTCTCTGAAATGGCTTAGTGAGTTCATTTGGGTTTTATCTCAGAAGTTAAATTTTCCAAAATTACTTAGGGATTAATTAGCTGTTTTTTTTTTAATTAGAAAATTGCTGTTGATTTTTGGGATAGTGTAGGAAAGTTCCTAGCTGCCTGAGGCCACATCCAGAATGACGATGGAATTATATGTGCCCAAAGGAGGGCAAGTTGGGTATGTATGTGTCTTCTTGATGGTTTGTGAGTTTATGAGCAATGAGACAAAAAAGAGGATGGGAATAAGGTAGATCTGCCAAATTTTCTGTTTTAATTATTTTTAGTGTTCAGTCGAAACATTTATTTGAATAATGTTTCTTGATGTTTTCAAGTGAATGTACAAATGTATAATTCAGCAAGCAGGATTGAATTCTTACACTGGATTGAGTAAGAAATAATACTTAAACATGCACGCTCACACAAAAGATTACGTCAAATTGTTGAAGTCTGACTGACATGTTACCTAAGACTGAATGTCATTTTTGTAGCTATTTTAAGCAGAAATAAATCAATGGGCAAAATTTCAAGCAGATAGTTTTCATCTCTCTGAAAAAGAAACCTCCCAACATGCAAAGCTGCAGAGAAAGGAAATGTGCATTATTATAAAGTGGCAATTTCTGATTGGAAATTATGCTTAATTAAATTTTAAATTAATGTACAGTTTCATTTTTTGTGGTCATGGCTGTTTGTTTCAACAAATATGACATTGTCATTTTTGTCAATTTTTAACTGTTAGGATATAGGTGCACTGGTTATGTCATGCAGTTAGACTATGCATACCTTTAATGACTAATGAAGGTAAGACCATTTTATTCCTTACTTCCCACTCATATATCTTCTTTAGTGGAGTTTCTATTCAAATATTTGGTCACTTCTTTATTGTGTTGTTTGTTTTCTTATTGTTCTTTGAGAGTTATTTTTGTTTTTTGATACAAGTCCTTTCCCAGATATGTAATTTACAAATATTTTCTCCTGGTCTATTGCTTGTTTCTTTCATTTTCTTTAGAACACATTTCAATAGAACCAAAGTTTTTAATTTATTAGTATTTTCCTTTTGCAAACTGTTTTTATTGATGTATCTAAGACTTCTTTGCCTATTCTAAAGTCTCAAAAGTTTATAAAATCTTTTATGAAAAGTTTTATATTTAAGTCTCATCCAATTTTAGTTGATTTTTAAATAAATTTAAAGCTATTTTTTAGCATGTAGACATTCCATTTTTACAGCACCATTTTTTTTAAAAATCTTCTTATTCTATTGATTTGTCTTTAGACCTTGTCAAACATAAGCTGTTTCTGTGGGTATATTTCTGAACTCTCTATGCTTTGCCATTGATATATTTGTGTATACTTTGAGAATGCCTCACAGTATTGAGTGTCTTGATGACCTCATCTTCAGAATAGGTCTTAAATCAGGTAGTGTGAACCTCCAACTTTTATTTTTGAAAAAAATCATTTTGACTATTTCTGTTCCTTTGCCTTTCCCTATACATTTTAGAATTAACTTATTATGGTCTGCAGAAAAATCTGCTATATTTTACTAGAATTGCATTGCATCTGTACATTTATTTAAGAAAAATTGACATCATATTCATAAAGTTTTTCAAGGCATAAAGACACATACATACCCAAATTGCCCACCCTTGCACACATGTAATTTCTCTATTACATAGTTTTAAAAATTTCATTAATGTTTTATAGTTTTCACTGTACAAATCCTATACATATTTAATTCAATTTGTATGCACTTACTTCTTTTGGTTCTATCATAAATGATACTGTTTCTTTAATGTCAAATTACAAATGTTCAGCACTAGTGTATAGAAATGTATAAAAATGTGATTGGATTTTATATTGCAAATTTACTAATTCACTTATCTAGAAGTTTCTCTATTGATTCTTGTGTATTTTTTAAGTAAATATTCAAGTCAATTAAAAATATGCACTTTGTCAAGTTAAGGAATTTCCTTCTATCCCCTAGTTTGTTGTGAATATTCATTATGAAGTGGTGTTGAATTTTGCCAAACACATTTTCTGCATCTATTGAGATGATTTATTGAACAGTTATAATAAAGAACAATACAACCAAAGAAGGAAAAGTGTTTTTTAAATAAGAAGATAAAAAAACAAACAGGAAAAAGTCCCATTTTTTATCACTTCTTAAATTTTAATTAGTTTTTTTAGTCCATATGTCTTCTAAGACTATATATAAGATCATGCTACTTACTCTTATAGACACCTACTCTCATAGCAAACACATACACACACACACACACACACACACACCCCAAAATGTATAATGTTTGAAATATGATAGGCATTTCTTCGCTTGCTTATAAAATTACAAGTCTTATTTCTTATTAGTAGTCATAGCTCTCCTGGTTAGTGTACAATACTTCACCCAGTCTTCAACATATTCAATACATGGTTTCTAGAGTTACTCTGCCTTTCAGTGGCATGATGGCAAAAGGGGAATAACATGGATGATCACACGTGAAAGCTCTTCTTGGAACAAGCCTGGGAGTGGGATTCTCTTTTTGTATATCAATGGATGACATTTAGTCATGTAACTATGCCTTATTACCAATTAAACTGGGCTTTGTGGTATAATTGTATTCCCAAGAAGGACAGAATAGAAGTTGAATAGCTTGGTAGTGTCTCTCATAGCCACCAATGATTTTGTTGGTTGATTTTGAATAATAATAAATTCTAATAACTAAATTTACAAATACATGACTTGAAAATTTATGGGTTTTCTTTATTTTTAAAAACAGCATCCTATAAACACATAATTAATAGTGTTAAAATAAATATAATGTTTCCATTCTTTCATGAAATCCTGTATGATATTTGAAGCAATATTAACTTATATTTATGCATTATATACTTATATATACTTATGATTTGCTTTCTTATAGGAACATGCTTAAATTTTTCTTCATAGTAGCATAGTTTTAAAAACTAGCATAGAATGATTATCTCTTTCATTAAAACATTTAAACATTTGTTTTCTCAGATGTGAGGCTATAAAACATACATGCACATTTGGTATTTTCTTGGATGTGTCATTTATGTGACTATAGCAGTACATACAAAATATTTATATGCATGTATGATCAGTTTTACTGAGTGTTTTAATACTTAGAAATAAATTTTAAAAGGTAGTATAGCTTATCATAAAATATAATTTTGAAATTTTTACTCCATTTTTATATACTATTGATCAATAAGCTGATGATAATATATTCACATCTATCCACATACCATTTTCAAAATTTACCATTAGCATGAGTTCAGTTCCTTAAGATTAAGTGACACAGAAAATGCTTTCCAATTTTTCTTCAAAGTACTATCGGTCCTTCACCCCTACTGTCATACTAAGAAAGAACCAAAAAAAGTACAAAAATATGTATCAGTGTAAATATAGCTTAGTGATGAAATTTAGTAAATTAGAAAAATTGAGCTCCAAAGATTTAAATATTAAAATATTGTGAGTATATTGAGATATTGCTGATATTATTATACTATAAATCAAATTACCAAAACTTACATTTAGTGGAACCAAGGGAGTCTTTTGTAAATTATAACTGCAAATAAAATATTTGGTATCTAAGATGAGCCTAACATATTTGTATGCAGTGGTCTTAGGGAAAAAAATAGAATAGCATCATACTCAAATCACATATTATGTAAGACTGGATTTTAGTGTGTTTCAGAATACTTCAACGTGATACCAAACACAACACTGGTACAGCAAAAATGTTATACTAACAAGCATCCTATTTGTGCTTCATAATAAAATAATATTTACATTTAGATTTGGATTTTATTACACTGGTGTTTTACTTACATTTTGAGTTACAACATTAATAATACTAGGCTAAATCAAGTTTAGCCCAATTTCATTTTTCACAAACTTTGTTTCTATGCACATTTATGTAATTTCTAGCAAACAGTAATCACAGTAATTCAGGTATATATAACCTCCTCTAACCATGTCATTCATAACTGCAGAAAATAGAAATTAACCTTTCTAAAAGCTCAACAGCATAATATTGTTTGCTGTTATGGAAAAGGTAGCAGGTGTGGCATTGGGCAGCAGTCATTTGTCAACTTAAGTAAACCATAATGGTGGCATCAAGAAAATTATGCTAATGTAAAAGTAATGTTTCTCAGTGCTATTATTAGCACTCTGTACCAGCAGAATGATAATGAGAACTAAATCACTTCTGAATTTCCAAATTTATTTATTTTTTCTTATGGTAGTGTTTCTTAGATTCTTTTTTAGATTCTGAGTGCAGAATTAGGCACATGGAAGGTGCTTAATAAACTGTAAATTAGTTGAATGTAACCTAAAGATTAGTCATAATTAGCTAATATGGTATGCTCTCACGCGATGAATGTATTAATTTCTTTAAGTGTAACAGTTTTCAGTATTTATGTTACTTAGGTGTTTAATAACATGTTAGGATCCCTTCTCACCTTTATATGTGTTTAAGCTTGTTAGTAAACAACATGTCAAAAAGATTCTGCTCTTCCTTGTGACTTGAACTTACAACTCGAGTTTGAGGCCTGAATCTGTGCTGGTTATGTGAGCTTCAAAAAGAAAATTTATTTCTCTTGCCTTTTAATTTATCTGTTAAAAAAAGGAAATAGTCATCATTTTATTTATTTTAAATTGTCATTGTAAGGGTTGATGATAGTCTGTGTATAAAATCACTTGGTGAATTTCAAAGCACAATGTTACTAAAATAGAGTTGTTACTTAATATTGCTTGCCAAAAATTAAATCCTGTAAATTCAGTGCTAAGAGAAAATACGCAATTCTTTGAAGAATACAAATATTAAAGTCTAACTGGTTTTGCATTTTTCTGTCTAGGTCCAAAACTTGATAAATCAAATGATATCAAGAAGTGTAATAATATGGTTAAATGCAGAGAGGTCTACCCCTTCTACTTGCTGAGAGATTAGGTGAAGGATAAACAGTATCATATTTAATAGAAATAAAATATCTAAGGAGACATATGAGCCCCATGATGAGAAAGCTGAAGAACAAAGAAAAGTCTTCCTCTGTTGCAGAGCTAAAAATGCCAAAAGCTGGGATTTTCACACTGACTACTTTACTGCCAAAGACCATATTCATAATTTTTAAGCTGTAACTTCTCAGCATTTATGAATGAATTAAGTTATATGCAGCAAAACTTCTGTGGTAAAATAAAGATGGCCACAAAGACTTTTCTATTCTTCCCACTGAAAGGTGATTTCTAATTCCTCTCCCATTGGATCTGAACTGGCTTTAGGCACCTGCATGACCAATTGAATGTAGTAGAAGTGGTATTGTGGAACTAGCAAGGCCAGGTCATAAGACAACTGATAGGTTTCACCAGAACCCCTTGGAACAGTCATCCTTAGAACTCTGAGCTGCCGTGAAAAAGATTGACTATCCTGCTGAACAGGCTACATGCAGAGGACCTGAGACTACCTGAGACTATGAGTCCACCTGAACCCAGCTTTTCAACCATCCCTTTCAAGGTGCCAGAATGATCACATTGGAAACTCCAGACCACCTAGCTGTCAGCTGAATAATACTGGGTAACCCAGGTCTCCATCAGGGAAAATAGAAGAATGGCCCAGCTGATCCTTCTCTGAATTTCTGACCCACAAAATCACAAGATATAACAAAATAGTTGTTGCTTTATGCCACAGGGTTTTAGGGCAATTTTAAAGCAGAACACATGGAGACTATAAACTTTAGGATAACTAAGAAAAGATTCTCTACCACCTTTATAATAAAACATATGTCAATAATAATAACAATAATAGTTACATATGGATGAGAGGGTGAATATTACAGATAATTTTGATTGTGAATTAATCCTAGACCAAGAAATTTGGGGGAAATATTTCACTGATGTTTCTTCCATTTGAATATCAATGCCAACCTGATCTCAGTTTAAGATTTGTAGCAAGTGATCTTAATCTACCCTGAAAAAAAATGTTTTATGTTCAGTTGGATCATTTTGTGTAAGTTTTAGGCTTCATAATTCTTTCTCAACTTCTTTATGTGATGATCGAAAAATGAATTCAACAGCTATGAAAAAAGGGGCATATTATCAAACTATTGGTCAAACCAGTCATAGGAAACCCTCATATTTTTCCTCAACTTTAAAAACAATATTTTGTTCTTAATGTGGTAGGTTTAGTCTGCGCTACTACAAATAGGCATATTCAACTCCACATTGAATATACAATAATATTACAAATAATATTTTGTAAAACATTATGTCTCTAAAAGTTCATAGGTAGGAATATCGCTGNACTCCTCATAAAAAATCATGCAAATAATATTTTGTAAAACATTATGTCTCTAAAAGTTCATAGGTAGGAATATCGCTGACAANTCCACATTGAATATACAATAATATTACAAATAATATTTTGTAAAACATTATGTCTCTAAAAGTTCATAGGTAGGAATATCGCTGACAAGTACAAGTAGCAGAGATTCAAAATGGAAACCCTACCATGTAAATCAACAAGTATGCTTTTAGTACTCTGGACACCATAGTAGGTAAAACATGAAAGTTGACTAAGATTTCTTCCAACTGACAGTTTTTAAAAGAAATTCGATCTCTTTTTGATGTAAAGAGAGGACATGACTATAGACTTTATAAAGACATATTTCTTAAAATAAAAAAGGATTTTTTAAAATTAATCATAGAATTCTCATCTTAGTATAGTCAAAACTACAGGGGCCCCCGGGGGAGGGGGTCAGTCAGTTAAGCATCCAACTCTTGATTTCAGCTCAGGTCATGGTATGATCTCAGGGTTGTGGGATCAAGCTCTGTGTATGGCTCTTTGGTGAGAAAGAGTCTGCTTAAGATGCTCTCTCCCTGGGCACCTGGGTGGCTCAGTGGGTTAAGCCTCTGCCTTTGGCTCAGGTCGTGATCTCAGGGACCTGGGATCGAGGCCCATATCGGGCTCTCTGCTCAGCAAGGAGCCTGCTTCCTCTTCTCCCTCTGCCTGCCTCTCTGCCTACTTGTNACCTGGGATCGAGGCCCATATCGGGCTCTCTGCTCAGCAAGGAGCCTGCTTCCTCTTCTCCCTCTGCCTGCCTCTCTGCCTACTTGTGATCTCGCTCTCTGTCAAATAAATAAATAAAATTTAAAAAAAGAAAAGATGATCTCTCCCTCTGCCCCTCCCCCCACTCATGTGTGTGGGCTCTCTCTCACTTTCTTTCACTCAAGTAAATAAATTTAAATAAAATCTTTAAAAAATATACATGTAGTCAAAATTTCATAAGGTACACACACAAAATTCCCTTGGAAATAAAGAATAATGATAATTTCAAATATCCGAGTTAACACTGAGAAAAACATCTTTCCCCACAGTATTATTTCATAGAGGCTAAAGAGGGCATGACATCCAGTGAGCCCTTTACCTTTTCCTAGCAATCACCATGCAGAATGGGAAGAACTGCCACATTTTCAAACAAAAATATCTTTTCTGCTTCACTTTGAGATGAGGTAAAGTAACCATTTTGGGTGTCATGATATAGTTCTATAAAAGAAACAACCACAGAATCCTTAGCTTTATGTCCTAAAGATGAAAGGGAAAAAAAACCAAATTATCATTATTCAAAAATCTCATACACACAAGAACTTGTATTTTCCTCTAGTGAATAGAGTCTATTATCTTTATCAATGTGATTAATGATCTAAGAAAATTTAAGAATTGCCTCCACATTTCTGTTCTAAAAAATAAAAAAATGAATAAATACAATTGAAAAGCACCTTACTCAATATATAATAAAAAAATCATTGCTCTACTTCCCCAAGTTGAATAAGCTTATTAACACAAGAAAGGGAAAGGTAATTTGCGTTTTTTATGCAATGGGTTCTATAATAATTTATTTTAAAACTGGAAATATACTTAGAAACATCCTGCTCCAAGCGTACCCTCACAAGATGTTTCATCACTTGCCTGGCTCTTTCTGGAACACTCTAGTGAACATATGGTTGTAGAAACTAGTGAAGTACCTCCAACATGTATGGTCAATATGAGTCATAAAATCCCAGGAATTCAGAAATAATCCAATTGGCAGATAGTTAACCTATGCTTCTCAGCAAATGAAGATTTCCCTGTGTTATTTCTATTTTTGACATCATAAATAAAAATTAATCTTCAAACCACAATTTGTCTGAACACATGGGTCTTGGTGGCCTTTCTAACATCCACAGTTCTTTAAGCTTATTCTGAAAAGTAGAGGTCAACTCTTGCAACAAGATCGATACAATAGCATTTTCTATTCACATAATATTGTTGAGGGCATTCTTAAATATTAATTTTTTTTTAAAAAAAGAAGAAATGCATAAAAGAGGATTCATTTTTGAGTTGGCTTTTGTTTTTACCCAGTGGTGTCTATGAAAAATTAATTTCTTCAAGCTGGAGAATATTCTATTTCTAAACAAGGATTAGACCCCTAGGGCCACAAAAATGTAGCAACATATGAATATTTATGCTTCACTTCTTGTCCAAATTATGAAAATAGATTAGTATAAATATTATGACTTAGAATATTTACATGGTGGTGTGGTGATACCTATGCAGACATTATTAGCACAAAGTTTTGGATTTGCAGTGTCTAATCTGAGCATCTGTGCCTGAGAATGTATAAGGTTTAAAAGTTGTCTAAGAATGTATTCTTGTTAATCTAAGTGATGTCAAAAGAAATGTCATCTCTTTGAAAGAAACTGAAGGTGAACTAGAAAAGGACAGTGGTATGGTTTTACCAGCCTTCTTAAAAAGGGAATTCTTAGGATTTGACCCAGCTAAGAAAAATAGAAACAAAATAATAGTGATTTTTTTCAAAAGATAAAACTTTGATTCCTCTCCATATGAGAGAAGTTTGACAGGTGGCCATCAAAATGTTGAGATGAGGGAACCAGGCTTCTTCCAGCTTTCTCCTCCAGTAATCATGATGTGCAGCTATTGTCCACAATTCCATCATGGCTACTCTGGCTCCAGCCATGATGTCTGCTTTATGAGTAGAGCAGAAAGAGAGGAAGAAATGGTTGTCTCCTCTTCATTAAAGAGACATACCAGAGTCACATCAGTTCTTCCACTTACACCTCACTGGCCAATAACCAATCACATGACCATAACTAGCTGCAAGGAAAGCAGGGAAATTCCGTATTTAGCTAGGTAATGCATACAGTAAAAAAAAAAAAAATTGGGGTTCTATTTGAGGAAAAAGACAAGAATAAATATTTGTTTAAGAGATGGAGTTTCTAGCACAAACACAATCTCAGTTACTTTCATAATCATATACAGTTAACATGATAACCACAGGGGAGAATGGCTTTTATGTGTTAATAAATTAGTTGGCTCAGGTAAGCAAGCCACTGTAAAGCATAGAAATTGTCTTACCCAATTTATAGGTGTTGTGATGATATATTGTTTTCATTCAAAACCTTAATTTGCCACCCATCCTCCAATGAGAAACATACTATGACAACATTTTCCTATTTATCATTCAAAACTTTCATATACAGCCTGTCCTTCAATAGTAAACATGCTATTGAATATACTTTGAAAAAAAATGGTTGTTTATCCCTTGTCAGCTTTTATTTTGTCCACAGCATACCAAAAAATATTCAGTGACAGCAATTTGATTGTATGCACAATTTTTTCTATTTTCTTCAACACTGGAACAGAAGGTATAATATTAACTGACAATTGCTCTCTGAATAAACCATAGTAAGGATCACACTCAGGTAGAAACTGCAATTCATATCTTTTTATTGTGATAAATATACATAGTATAAAATTTACCATTTTAACCATTTTTAAATGTACAGTTCTGTGGCATTGAGTATATGCTGATTAATTTGCAACCATTATCACCATTCAATGACAGAACTTTTCATCTTCCCCAACTGAAGCTTGATACCCATTACACACCACCTCTCCATTCATTCCCTCAGCCCCTGGAAACCTCTATTCTACTTTATGTGTCTATCAATTTGACTATTTTAGTTACCTCATATAAGCTTTCTCTAGAAAGTGCCAGATAATAAATATTTTCTGCTTTGTGGGTCATACAGTGTCTGTTGCTCAGGAGTTACTCAGTTGTGCTGTTGAGACCAACTTTGGCAAACACTTAAACAGAATGCGTGGCTGTGTTCCAATAAAGCTTTAACTGTGGAAACTGAAATTTGACTTCCATATAGTTGTTTGGTATCAAAAATGTTCTTCTTTTGATTTTTTTCAGTATTAAGAAACATAAAATTGAGCAGTTCTTTATCCTATAGCACTCTTCACTGACCTCCTTAGAGAATCCCAACTAGTACTTCACATTTTTCAAGTGGCCACTAAAGAAACTGAATTTCTTAGTTATTTCAGGAATATAAACTAATGCAATATTTTGGTTTACATATAATGTTTGTCCATAGACATCAAACAAATAGCCATAAGATTTCCTAAGTTGCAAGCATTTTTCTTTATTCCTATTTATAGTACCCATCTTTACTGTGATGTACAATCTAGTCATTTTTATTTCTACTAAGATACAATGATCCTCAGACTCCTAGAGGGTAAAAAATCTTACAGGATATTCTATGTTTATTTATTTATTTTTTTTAGAAGTTCACTCTTTTTTTTAAAAGATTTTATTTATTTATTTGACACAGAGAGAGAGATTACAAGTAGGCAGAGTTCACTCTTTTTTTTAAAAGATTTTATTTATTTATTTGACACAGAGAGAGAGATTACAAGTAGG
>LNAC01000390.1:102316-129192 GCA_002007465.1 Ailurus styani | reverse complement strand
TGCCAGGACCCTGAGATCATGACCTGAGCTGAAGGCAGAGGCTTTAACCCACTGAGCCACCCAGGCGCCCAGGATATTCTATGTTTAAATGTACATCCTTCTTGGGGTGCCTGGGTGGCACAGGTAAACCTCCTGATTCTTGGTTTCAGCTCAGGTGTGATCTCAGGGTCCTAGGATTGAGCCCCATGCTGGGCTCCAGGCTTCGCGTATAGTCTGCTTAAGACTTTCTCTTCCTCTACCCCTGCACATGTGGGCACTCTCTCTCTAAAATGAATAAATAAATCTTTAAATTTGAGTCCCCTGGGTGGCTCAGTTGGTTAAGCATCTGCCTTCAGCTCAGGTCATGATCCCGGGGTCCTGGAATCGAGCCCTGCATTGGGCTCTCCATTCAGCAAGGAGCCTGCTTCCCCCTCTTTTACCCCCCTGCTTGTTCTCTCTCTCTGTCAAATAAAAAATAAGTATATAAATAAATGAACAAATAAATCTTTAAATACAAATAAATAAAATAAACGAATGGATATCCTTCTCATTAGAAGGTTAGAGTGTGTTTGTCATCATTTTTGTGGCTGGTGGTGATGATGGGTTTTTTTCCTTCTTATCATTTGGTACATTCCAAGTAGTAAAGTATGCAGGGTTCAATTTATGAGACCTGAAGCTTTAGACAGGATATCATCTCGTTGAATAATTGACCATAGCAGTCTCCTAGCATCTTTCATCACTGGCTGCAAACATATCTGGAAAAAAACAAATGTGGTTTCTCCTTTTACTATCAATCATGGTTGAAGAAAAAAATGTCAGACTGGGAACAGCAAGCAATGTGATGGCTCCCAGTCTTTCTGCCTCCATTTCTCTCTTCTCCAAAAGAAAACCTTGGTGGTGTAGACTCTTGCCTCTGTTAAAGGAGGTTTTGAATGAACTGCTTCCACCACACTTTTTAAATAGCTTGCAATGAATATACACAGCCAAACCAATGCTTTCACCTGTTCCAAGACCCTTTAAACATACATTAGATGAGTATAAGGTCCAAAAGTCCAACAGCTATAACTGTAGAGCTTCCCTTGCTATTTTCAAAAGGCTCCAGTCGGTGTGGACACTTACAAACTTGTAAGAATGCTAAATTCGTGAGGATCTATAGAGCCACCTGATCATTACATTTTTGAATTTCAACCAATGTTTGTGACCACTCTTTCCCATTAATAAAAAACTTTACATGTGATCTGGTGTGTTTTACATGTGATGCTGGCTTAGTTGGGTCTCTGCTACAGGTCTCTGAAGACTGTAATCAAATGTTAATAAGGCTGTGTTTTCATCTAGAAGTTTGTCTGCAGAAAAATGTATTATCAAACACACTCAGAATCTGTTTCCTCATGATTGGAGGACAGAAGGCTCTGCTTCTTTCTAGCTTTCCGCTGGAGGCCACCCTCAGCTACTAGAAGTTACCCGAAGTTCCTTGCAGTATGGACTTTCTCACCATGGCTACTTACTTCACTAAGCCAAGAAGGAGAGTCTAAGAGCCAATCTGCTAGCATGACTGAGTTTTACATAAGGAACATAATCAAGGAAGTGACATCACATCACCCTTGCTATATTCTGTTGTGTAGAAGCAAGTCACAGATCCTACCTACACTCAGAGGAAGAGATTATACAAGGTCACAAATACCCCAGAGTCTAGCTGCTACAGGTCATTTTTTTTTAAGATTTTATTTATTTATTTGAGAGAGAGACAGAGATAATGAGAGAGATAACAAGAGAGATGAGGAGCAGGTAGGAGAGGGAGAGGCAGGCTCCCCACTGAGCAAGGGCTGGCTCCCAGGACCCTGGGATCATGACCTGAGCCTAAGGCAGACTCTTTTTTTTTTTTTTTAAATTTTATTTATTTATTTCACAGAGGGAGAGAGATCACAAGGAGGCAGAGAGGCAGGCAGACAGAGAGAGGGGGAAGCAGGCTCCCCGCTGAGCAGGGAGCCCGATGCGGGCCTCGATCCCAGGACCCTGAGATCATGACCTGAGCCGAAAGCAGAGGCTTTAACCCACTGAGCCACCCAGGCTGCCCCTAAGGCAGACTCTTAACCAACTGAGTCACCCAGGCACCCCCTGCCACAAGTCTTTTATAACACAGAAGAAGTTAATTGATACAAACAAGCAGATAAGAGGCAGTTCCTTTAATGANGCCCCTAAGGCAGACTCTTAACCAACTGAGTCACCCAGGCACCCCCTGCCACAAGTCATTTATAACACAGAAGAAGTTAATTGATACAAACAAGCAGATAAGAGGCAGTTCCTTTAATGAAGACCTTATGCTATGTAAAAGCGTAGATTCTGTGGCTAGACTGCCTGAGTTTACATCCCAAGTCAGCCACTTAGCTGTGTGACATTGGGCAGTTCATCTAACTTTATCGTTAACCACCTAAACAATTGCTATTTAAGTAATGTTTCTAGATTTTTTTAATCTATGGGAATTCTTATTAATAACAAGTCACAATTGTACTGATAACTTCTGCTCTTATCATAAAAAGAAAAGGAAAATTGAAATAAGATGTTGTATGTCTATCCCAACTCTGTACCCAAAGTTGTGATACTTTGTATCCAAAGTATCAAACTTTGTACCCAAAACTGATCATTCAGGACATTTTTAAAAAGTATCCATGAGCATCAGCACCATAGAAAAGAACACAATGCAAAGGGGAACTCCTGCCGCAGGCACTTTTCAGTGACATAAATATTGAAGCCATTGAGACACTAAATTCTAATTTGGAATTCATGCTGCAGTGATTTTACTCTATTGCTTAGTCTGCTAGGATTTCCCACCTGTTTTTCCATAAAAGTAAAAGTAGGAAACCATTGAAATTCAAGTAGGTTTTTACTTAAATTTGTTTCTTATTTGAAACATCTAAAAAGGCAGGAGGTAACAGCTAAAAGGGTGAACTTTCTCATGCTAACAAAGTGATTTTTTTAAATCTTTATTCTTCTGTTTAACTTGCAAAGGATTATCTATAAATGCTCTCGAATTGTACATATTATTTACACTTCTGATTTCTAATATACATTAAGCACATGATTTGTATGTCACATTGCAATTTAGGCTGAGTGTTAAGTTACACAGATTAAAGTAACATAAAAATGAAGCATTATTATTTTATTCCTACTCTTTCTAGATATTTGAGTAATCCGAGTATATAAAATAAGCTTGACATTTCACGACTTTCAAGGAACAGTTCACTCATTTCTTTTGAACAAAAATTGTGAAGTCTAATGACATCATTTTAATTTATTACTGGCAAGTTAATGGCATTATAGTTTTAGAAATTCTTGATGCCCTGCTAAGTATTGTACATGAAATTAATATATACTTCTTGGTCTTTTCTAAAGCAAAATCTACTTTTTCACATTGTAGTATGTTCCTTGCTGATATACAAAAATCACTGAGTATTCATCACCCTACACTCTTTTTTCTTTTTAAGATTTTATTTATTTATTTATTTGACAGAGAGAGATTACAAGTAGGCAGAGAGGCAGGCAGAGAGAGAGGAGGAAGCAGGCTCCCCACCGAGCAGGGAGCCCGATGCGGGCCTGGATCCCAGGACCCTGAGATCATGACCTGGGCCGAAGGCAGAGGCTTTAACCCACTGAGCCACCCAGGCGCCCCCATCACCCTACATTCTTTCAATGGTTCATCGTCATGACTTAAAATATGTATTAATGAAAAAAAAATGTCCTCTAATGAATATCTGAAGTTTAAGTCTTTTTTTTAATTTGAAAAATAANTCACCCTACATTCTTTCAATGGCTCATTGTCATGACTTAAAATATGTATTAATGAAAAAAAAAATGTCCTCTAATGAATATCTGAAGTTTAAGTCTTTTTTTTAATTTGAAAAATAAAGCTTTCTTATTACTGAGCGACTTCTTCTTTAAGGCATTTAGGTCCCTGCAAACTTGTGAGCTGTAAAGTAACTTGTAGAATCATTAGGATGCTAAGATGTAAGAAAGAGGAGGAAAAACACTAAGTATTAAGCATAATGACCTGCACCTGGTTTCAATCACGACTTTCTTCCTAAGCATCAACCATTTCAGAATACAAATTTCAGTGCTTGCACAGCTGGAATACAATGCTACTTTCCAGAGAGTGGAAAGTCATTAAGAGTACACAAATAGACCACAATATGATTTTGTAAGACTGAGCTATGAAATTTACTGAGGGGCAGGATTGTTTAAAATATGTTCAGTTTGTTCAGAACTACTTTTTTTTAAAATAGCCTAAAAGTAAATACAGAAAAGATCATTTCATGGCCTGTCTGGGATTGATTTACAAGGAGTCTATAAATACAAGAGTGATTACCATCTAATGTGGGAGCTATTGCTGCTGTCCGAAAATAAGCCTCCCTGTATGGCTCCAAAGGGTAAAAATTCTGCTACCAAGGGAACAGACTTGATTTTCCACTTATCTTTTAATGACTTCCTGCAGGCAAAAACCTGGAGCCAAAATCCTACTGACATCTCTTTGTTGGTATGGGTCTTATTTAGAACCCCAGTACTAGACAATTATTCATTATTTGTTGGCAGTAGGATTGTGCAGCTCGCAATGTTTTGCAACATTTAAGCTATAATAAATAAAGGAATAAACAAAACTCTTCTCAATACTCATTTATATAGAGCATCAACAAAACAAATGGGAGAGCTTATAACAATTTATTGTTAGATAGTCACTGCTTAAAGTTCACATTTATCATTAACAAGTGCAAGGAAAGAAAACTGTCAGCTTTTTCATCTTAAATCAAGTGTGACATTTTAATGATCAAGGACACTTCATGTTGTAATTTATGCTATTATATAAGTCATCCTGAGGAGTGTTTTATTTTATCCTTAATATTTACTTTAAGGCACTATGATTTCACTGAGGAATAATGGGATTTGAGTTAGAAAAAAATTTGGATTCTAGTCTAGACCTGACCTTAGGGATATTAGGAAAAATCACTTAACCCCCCTAAACCTCCTTACTCATGTATTATTTGGTAATAACAACATTTATCTCAAAAGGTCATAGTGGAGAATAAGTTAATAGACAGGATATATGACACCACTGTCTTAACAATGTTTTACTTTTTCCCTAAACTCTTCCATTACTTGCTTTGAAGTGTTTAATTTGAAGCATAAGTCAGTGCTGACCAAGTAATTGTATCATTGAAAGAAAGCCCAACTCAATTCAATTTTAATACAGGTATGTGGGCCAACTACACGATAGAAATATTAGTTAGGTACTTACAACGTGAAAATGATCCAAATATGGACCATGTCTATGGTATATTTAAAAATGTCCCCCAAGATATCAGGGTCTAATCCTCAGAACCTATGAATATTACTTTACATGACAAAAAATATGATTATTTTAAAGAATTTTGAGATGAGGACCTTGGATTAGGCAGGTAGATCCTGAATGCAGTCACATGTGTTCTTATAAGAAAGAAGCAGGGCGCCTGGGTGGCTCAGTGGGTTAAAGCCGCTGCCTTTGGCTCAGGTCATGATCCCAGGGTCCTGGGATCGAGGCCCACATCGGGCTCTCTGCTCAGCAGGGAGCCTGCTTCCTCCTCTCTCCTCTCTCTCTNATAAAAAAT
Organism: Ailurus styani; assembly: GCA_002007465.1. Classification (NCBI taxonomy): domain Eukaryota; kingdom Metazoa; phylum Chordata; class Mammalia; order Carnivora; family Ailuridae; genus Ailurus; species Ailurus styani. The sequence goes on along the minus strand of LNAC01000390.1, from coordinate 123,580 downwards.
ATGATTATTTTAAAGAATTTTGAGATGAGGACCTTGGATTAGGCAGGTAGATCCTGAATGCAGTCACACGTGTTCTTATAAGAAAGAAGCAGATGCAGTGTTAATACAGAGAGAATAGAAGACACAGAGAGAAGATGATGTGTCCATGGTGGCTGATGTTGGACTAATCAGATGTAAGTCAAAGAAACATGGCAGCCACCAGCTGGAGGAAGCATGACACAGAATGAAACATTATTCCCCGCCCCCCCCAGACCCTCCAGAGGGAATATAACCTTGCTGATAACTTGATTTTGGACTTCTGGCACCCAGACTGTGAGAGAGTATATGTCTTTGGTTTTACACCATCAAGCTTGTAGTTACTCCATTATAGTGGTGTCCAATATGAATACAGTATTCTTTGTTGTATAACTAAATAAGATTGACTAACAAATCATCCATGACATTGGAGGAGATAAACACTAGAAGTTTGATCCAATTGCTAGAGGACCGTGAGGCAGTGACTATATGGTCATAAATCATCATAAATGTACTATTTGAGTGGGCATTGAAGGTTATACAGAGTTCACAGGAAAACAAAGAATGGGAGAAGGACATTCCAAATGTACCAAATATAAGAAGGAAAAAAAAGATGGTTAAAACGTTAGATAAGCACAAGTTAGTGGTTGTTTTGTTTTTGTTTGTGTTTACTTGTTTGCTTTTTAATATAAGTTTCTTACACTAAAATGGAGGAACTCTCTGGAGGAAATTGAATTGTGAGACCCAGTAGTAAAGGCTATAATGTAAAGTCCTGGGACCTGGATTGAGGTATTTGCATGGATCAGCATGTGAGCAAATTAGAAAATATTCTTTAATCTCTAAACCTCAGGCACTGCTGAGGTGCCTTCTCTTCACATAATATATCTTCCCTAAAAAAGAACAGCAACTTGTCTAGTCTAGTGTACAGTGCAAGTTACAGAGTGGAGTGGATTGCACAGTGCGTACAAGTATAATGGATAACGGGCACTTTAAAAGAAAACAAAGCAGTTATGTTAAAGAGAGAGCGAGATATGGTTAAGATTCCCAACCACTCATTAGTGCAAAGAAACTGAAGAAGGAACGAAATCATTTATTTATAAATATATAAGTTAATGGTGGTTTTGTTGATGGTGTTGGTATGTGGGGAGTATGAATGGGTTCATTGTATTAAACTAGCTGTTTAGTAAGTTACATTTATTTAATGGCTTTGTGTATGGTTCATGTGTCTGAAGGGAATATTTGTGTTGTTCTCCCCTGCGTTAAAATAACAATTCAGGTATTTTCACGAAGAGCAGTTCTCTAAGGGCATAGGGCAGAAAAAAACAGCCAATGTTTTGGATGCCTGTATGTGCACATTACGTAGGTACTATATTACCATTTTAATAAAAATGTCTCAACCAGTTTTATTTCTTTCTAATCTTGAAGGAACTTACTCATACAGAAGGAAGGATATCTGCATGTATCGAAGCATGAAGAGGTGTAGCCTTTCAGGAAAAGTAGAAAGAGACACCAGTGTTAGAAGAACGGGTAAGTGACCAGGAAAACAATGGAAAAGACTCCATCTCATTTGCAGCAATATTGAGAAGATCTTATGCAGTAGCTCAAGGGTTTAGAGGTGACATGCATAGGATGAATTAAAGGAGAAAAAGTGGAGCAGGGTAACCACATATGGCAAAGAAAATGAAAACTAGTGAATAATTTTAGACAAGAGAAAGTGCAAGCCTGAATGAAAATAATAGCCATGCCACAAAAAGGATATCTGATACGTAGAATATAGGGCTCATGTTGAGGGCTCTGTGGAACGACAAAATAAGGCAGCAAATTCATATCCTCCTTTTTCCCCTCAATATACTTTCTGATCTGATTAAAAATAGTACTTAGATCTCCAGGGTTGATTATGTCAAGTATTCATAAAATCACTGAATTTATACCTCATATTTAATATGCAGTAATATACAAGTGAACAGAACTCTAAATGATAATCTATACAAAGAAACAAAAACTGAAAGCTTCTCTTTTCCTCATCAAAGTACGTAGGGTGTCTAAAATAAAAGTACAAGTTTTTCAGATAATATTGTCCCCTACAATAGTTAGCAGAGATAACAAAATCGGCATTTCATTATAAGCCAATCCAGGTTAAAATGAAAACCCTATCGCTTAAGGAAAAATTAATCATATTGATAAACATATATGTGGAAAAAATTAAATTTTAATAACTATTAACTCATCATCAGGGAATAGAATTTTGCGCACTGAAAAATATTAGAAATTTTATTGATCTGGAATAATAATAAACAAACACGAGAATTATTTTTTTTTCTGAAATAACCATGTTTTACAGCAGACGATTCTTTTTTGATTTTTAAAACATGCTATTGATTTAAATAGATGACACATGCTGTGGCTAGATAAAAGGTCATTAAAATTAAATGAGACTGCTACCAATTATAGTAATTGTCAGAAAAGAAATTGGCTTTGGGAAGTTAAAATTATTATCTAGGAGCTATTCCGAATAACTATTGAGATGAAAGAATTTAAAATTAATTTTCATTTACCACAAAAGATCTAGATAGAAGAGATTGTATTTATTGCTTTTGGCTAGCAATAAATTGCTTTACCCTATGGGAAAATGTTCTAAATGTTTCACCCACTAAGAAAGTTTGGAATTGATTTTTCAGTTCAAAACATTGGTATAATTCTGAAACTATATTTTTTATACCAGTAGCTTTAGAAATAATACTTTGAAATTAGATTAGTAGTAAGATTTTTTTTATACTTTTATACTTCTAAAAATATGATAGTGGGGCACTGGGTAGCTCAATCAGTTAAGCATCTGACTCCTGATTTTGGCTCAGGTCATAATCTCAAGGTCATGGGATCGAGCCCCGTGTCATACTCTTTCTCGGTGAAGAGTCTGCTGGAGATTCTCTCTCTCTCTCTCTCTGGCCCTTCCCCTCAATAAATAAATAAATTTAAAAAAATAAATATGGATATGATAGTTTCAAATATCATTATCCTGTGATGATATTAAAATATAAGAGTGTCCATGAAGTAGATCAAGGATAAATTAGGATTAGAAGCTCTTTTCAGTTTTAACTGTCCAAGAAGCTCTTATAAACAACTTTCCAGTGAAGTGAAAATTGCATTAGTGGTTTTAACAATGTACTTTTAATATAAACATTAGAGGATAATGTGAAATACTAGAGATGGAGATTTCACAATTGAAATAGCATTCATTAGAAGAGAAATAATTCACCTCTAAAGCCCATTTCAGAGAAGTTTCTATATACAGTGTATCCTTGAAGTCAACAACTGTCTATTCTTCCATGTACTCTCAGAATTTGGCATTTTGTCTATTACGTAATAACAATGTTGTCCACTACATCAAATCTGTTTGGTGAATATGTAAGAAAGGGATAAACGAGCACTGTGTAGTTGTTTGCCAGGCACTCTTCCCCAGCAAAGAACTCTCTCCCGTGGAGTTTCTGTCCTAGTAAGAAAGGAAGCAAGATAAGCCTCAGGACTGGCATAGTCCACCAAGCAATATTACATTTCATAATTATAGATGAGTCAGCTAATGATAGCGTGGAATGGAAAAATTCTGGTCACCACATCTCCTACATACTTTTTTTCTTCCAAGAATTCCAGTGAATTAGGGAAAAAGACATGAGTGCTCTGGAGTTTTAAAAAAGGTTCATGTTGCTATAGGAATTAATTATAATTTGCATATCAATCTGAGTTGATATTGCTATAAGGTATAGTTGACCTTTGCTTTTTTTCTAAACACTTGTGTTTGCTTTCATCTGCAGATTTTTGAAAATACTATTAGAGAGTTGCTTAAACCTTTAACCTTACATTAACCAAAGTAAGACTTTATGTACCAAATATAATTAGAAGATGAGAAAATGAACTTCCAGCTAGCACATTAGCACTTTTATATAACACGTATCTTCTTTCCTCGTATTTTGACTTGAAATAATTTTCACATTTGCTCCTTGGCATCATAACAGCCAATTGTTTGGCTTATTTAGAATAATGGTCCTATTACATTATAAATGGTATTGAAGGGGAATATTTATATTACACTATCTGAACCACTTATTATTATTTTTTTAAACAAATGTGCATCATTCAGCTATACCTTGACTCTGGGAATCTGAATTCCTGGAGGTGAGACTTAGAAATTATATTTCATTTGACTAGCTGGGATTCAGAACTACTGCTATTGGAGCTGCTCAGGCACAATTCACCCCTATTCTTCTCACCAACCCCTACCTGTGGCACTACTGTTTCAAGGTGGAAGAAAACCTTGAACATGATTCAAGGACACAATTAGCACACTGAGTTAGTGGGATAGGTTAGGGTTTAGGAACAGATTCAAACTAAGATAGGCAATCTCTTGGCTTCTCCTCTGAGATGTCCTCCTCTTTCAAATGTATTCCTCTTTGTATTGATTCTTTTGTCTTCAACTCCCATGCACCTGGTAGAATAAAACAAGTCTCATGCTATTGAGCACTTTGAAAGCGCTCCCTTTTATTAAAGTTTATAGCAGACCAACATGGGGCCCATAAGAAGGGAAGTCTTAGGCTAAAATATATTCTTTTTTAGAATATATCTTCATATATTTTAATTTCTGTTTCTATCATAATTCCTCATCACTCATTCATTCACTTAATTAGTCAACAAATATTTATTGTTTGGCAGTGTCATGAGCACTATTGGGCAAGTCATCACAGTGGCCACAGAACCTATTTCATGGAGATGATCTCATGGAGGGAGTGGGCCATAAACAAATCCTAAGGAGACATACAAATTTTCAATAATTAAAAGTCCTATGAGGGGGAAAAAATGAGCAGGTTAATGGAGATTGGGACTTCTGCTGAAGTAGAGGAGTTGGGGTAGTGTTTTAAATAAGTGACCAGGGAAAGTCTTTGATAAAAAACAAAAAAAGTAAAAGAGCATGCCACAAAGTTATCTGGGGGAAGAATAGTCCAGGCGGAAGCCAGAAGATGGAGCATTTGATCTATTAAGAAACAGCTAGGAAGCCAGTGTAGCTGTACGAGAGAGAAAAAGGGAAGGGTGATAGGAAATAATGCCAAAGGCACAATGAGGAGCAGACTAAATGTAGCCTTGTAGGTCTGTATACAACATAGACTTTGGCTTTTATTTATTCTTAGTGATTGGACAATCCTCTGGAATTACCATGTCAGAATAGAGAGATCTGACTTGCCAAAATCACATTATGATCCCTTAGTCAGCCTCTAGTATAGGTAAAAAAAATCATTGATTTACCCAGCCCAGCCTACATTTAATGTGTACCTTCAAATGGTTCGCTCAATTAGATTGAATGTCAAAGTTATAGCTTGGAATAAATGCCAATTCTTGTCTAAAATATCCTCTTTCATAAAGAAATATAAGTCATCTCACACCCAAACAAAACCAAACACCACCAGTCTTAAGGCATGACCACTTTACTAGTGAATGAGCAAGAAACAAAATCAAATTCAGATTTTTCAAGAGACTTCAGTTAATACAACATTTACAAAAGTGTAAGAATATTATGAAACAAACAAAAGGTTGATGAGCTTAGAGAATAGCATTAATAGTAAACTATTGCCTCTCTCAAGCCTGAAGGGATCAAGTAGCCTCATGAGAGATGGGGGCCATGAAAGAAATCTGCCCACAATTGAGTTGGAAAACAGCCAGTTCCAGAAAACCTGGCTCAGACCCATGAGGGAGCATAAAACCCAGACTTATCTGTTCTTCCATCCTTTGATCTTGTGTCAATTCTTCTCATTACAGGATTGTATAGTGCTCTACCTAGATCACGTCTCAAAAATGAGGCATCTATCCCCCTCTGATAAGAATATTTAACTATTGATGGTTTATGGCTGCAGGAAAATTCTCTAGGAAATATCCTTGGCTTCAAAGAACTGCCTTATCAAGGGAAACTTCTCTCTGAAGAGCAATGCCCAATCAATGATTGGTTGAAGTGTGGCTACAAACTGGAACAATTCTGAAGGGCCATCACAACTCCAGAGATCGCCCTGGGATGACTGAGGCTTCAGATGTCCTCACATTATAAAAGAGCTTCTCCCTTTGCCAATACTGCCTACTTCACTTCCTTGCAAGTATATCTTTCAAGAGAAATCCCCTATGATCTCCAAACAACTCTCCATCTCAAGGTCTATTTTCAAGAAATTCAATCTCAGACACTCGTTCACTGAACCAAGCCCAAACCAGCCAGCAAGAGAGCTGAGGCAGTGAACTTCAGAGCAGCCCATCTGCCTGGGTGCAGAGCGGAGGAAACAAAGGCTGAGAATTGAGAAAAAGTGGGTTTGGGGTACAAACGTTGAATAATAAAAAATAATCCACAAAATCTGGAGTCACTTATGTTTCACAGATTATGACTTTTTTCTTGCTAATAAGTTTATAGCAAACTTTAAAAAACAGCCCTCCAATTTCAATCATACATAAAAGACCATTCTAATAAACTTTTTCCACTAATACCCGCATTTTTAGTACACCTTATTCCATTGAGTTTCAGTCAGTGTCTAAATATGACACCAAAATTACATCATGAGATGTTCAAAGTTTCTCTTTTAAATTTTCTGTTTCTCCCCAAGACTTCTGATTATATAAATGTAAATACAGATAAAAATAATGTTTCCTAAATGAGCTGTGGCAAAGACCCTTATCCAGTGTTCTCTTAATTTTAGACATAAGACGTATCAAGATGGGACATGAGAGAAGTATAAAATGTTTTAAACACCCGGTTCCATAAGGATGAAAGTGGTTCTACTTTTCAACAATTATAGTTCTTAATTATTTAGACTCATAGCAGAAAGAGATTGTTCCAGATCAAGTAGGATAAATGAGGTAGGATAAATGACGGAAAAATAAAAAGAACATAATTTGTTGAGCTGATAATTTAAGGGACACTTTCAAGAATCTCACTAACCTTACAAATGTCAAAAATAAGGAAAGAATTACACCCAAAGAGGAAAAATAACAAATGTAGTGAAAAACCTTTGGAATAAATGGATGACTTAATTTTGCTTCATCCATCCTTTCATCCTTGATGATTCAGCAAATAGATGGTTGCTTCTATTAAAAGGTAAATTGGAAATATATATATATGTATGTATATATATATACACACACACACATATACGTATGTGTGTGTATGTACCTATATACTAACACTCTCTCTGCCTCATTCAGTTCACCCTCACATGCTGAGGCACAGCTTCTAAAGAATAATAGAGTGTCACAGTGGCTGTGCCCAGAGCCTTAGAGCCCCAGCTGTGTGCTGTACCAACCTCACTGTACAAACAGTTAGACCACTGAGTTCACATAGCCACCAACAAAGGCCTCCACTTTCCTTAAGGTGAATTTTCCTTTTAAGAATTTGGATAATTTTCTCTCCAGACAACATGAATTAGAAGCTTCCCATCCTGTCACAGACATTCCAAGAATATTGAGGGAAAGAGATCCTGATGTCAATTCCTTTCCTCCTAAGAAGCTCCTTGATGATGTTGCACAGGTGACCATAATTTAGAGTTTTACATGGAAATCCAAGAATATATAGAGCAGTGACTTGGTTAACCTAGAAATGTTTTTATTCTGTTCTCTAGGGAAATGAGTGCTTACTTGCTTTATATTTGCACAACTAGAGAAAGACCATTCAAGGGAATACTCTGTAAGGAAAGTATGGACTGTGCTATAGTCTGATTTTTATGAAGAAACAGTGCCCTTACCCAGGTGTTCTATTACATTATCATGAAAGTATAATTGAGAAAACATGGAAACACAGTTTTATTTTTTTTAAATAGCTATCATATTTTGATATCTTAATTCAAATATTAACATTCATCCTAACACTTCATTTGAAATATGTAAATCAGAATAATGATTAAAGTTTAGCTCTGGCCCAGTTGCAGAGTAGAGACTAAAATGTGCTGAAAATATTTCTATAGGTTTTGGGTAATCTAATTATCATGTTATTAAAATACCACATAAACAATAAGGGAGGAAAAACACAAAATGGCCTATTTAGCACTAAGAGACTCCTCTCAAATATAACTAGCATTTATTTTGAGCAAAATTGTTATAGAAAACTTTAAGTTGCATAACATCTTATGATATCCCTACAACCACTGGGCAGTATGACTAGATTTTATTTCATCTGTGGCATTTTTGGGGGGGTGTGTGAAAAAGACCTCTTAATTATTCTGATTTGGGGATGTACCTGTGCCTTAAATTCTTGCAATATTTCTGAAGGTGTAAGTAAAATAGGTTAGTTCAAGATACAAACAATAGTCAGTCCCCAAGTTATCTCTCATAATGGAGTTTACTGCAGGGAGAATGCACAAAATAATAGAAAGCAAAAGACGTTTTTCAGGAATTACAGAAGCAGGTTGACCAATAACTTCAGTTCAGGTATCAACTTGCCATTCCTGTTCTAGTCACAGCTCCATCGTAACCACCCAGCTCTGCCCTCTCCCTCTCTTTGTTTCTCCTCCCACACTCAGTACTGATTCTACTACTTCTGTTTCTGTGCTTTCTCTCTGGGTATTACATTTAAAACTCCCAAACAGAGGGAATGTGATTGAACTGTTTTGTCACTATCACATCGAGATCATCCCTATTGGGTGTAAGTCCTTGTTGTTGGTGGTGTTGTTGGTGTTTGCCTTTTCTTTTAAGAAGGCATGCTCTTAAATCCAGTCTAAGATTGCCTTTGTTTAAGAAATGATTCCTGCTTCGGTCACTTGTGGAGTCAGAGTCAAATGTCAAATCAAAGGACGGTGAGTGTGTTATTTAGAGTTTCAAAGTCTGTTTAGTACTGTACACATATTTAGTCATAAGCATGGAAGAAATACATTATTTTGAAATATTTTCGATTAAATAAGTAGTGCTTATGAAGAATCTAACAATAACGTGCAAATTCTCACCTGACTGAAAACAGCATGTTCCTAGTAACTGTTACTTCTGTGGTCCTCTTAGAGAGCATTAGCAATGCAAAACACATGTTATTTAGATGTATTCTTTCACTTAAAAAAATATTTTTAAGTGTTTCCTTGTGAACTTGCTCTCTTTTTCATTTTTTTCATCTTATCAGCTTTAAAAAGAAATTTAAAAATGTACTAATTTTGATTTTATGGAATGTTTGCCAGCATCATAGTTCATATTTATTTACGATAATGCTACAACCGTAATAAACCAAATATTGCATAATAAACATAGGCATTTATTGATTGGCACTTACATAACGGTAAGTGTTAATTTGTTAGAATTTTTACAAAGGCAGATACAGAAAACGAATTTGTAAAATAACCCTCCTGATGTCAAGATTTTCATACTAATTTTATAATAATTATAATTCTTGACACTATAGTTGCCCTTGCTCCTAAAACAAAAAGGAAAACTTAGCGGATGGAGTAGCAGCTGACCAAGCCTGAGAAAACCAGGTAAACAGGAGTCTCTTGGATCCCCCTCTGCCTAAGTTCCCCATATGTTATTTCCATGCTCCTGTGGACCTTTCACAGAGAGATGAGGACTTCTTCCAACGTTGACATTAGCACAAATTCAGCACTGGCCCCACGGCTCTGGAAATCCCAAACAAATCTAAGGGGCTTTACTGACTCCCTAAGAAAAGTATTTTTTTTTTTAAGATTTTATTTATTTATTTCACAGAGGGAGAGAGATCACAAGGAGGCAGAGAGGCAGGCAGAGAGAGAGGGGGAAGCAGGCTCCCCGCCGAGTAGGGAGCCCGATGCCGAGTAGGGAGCCCGATGCGGGCCTCGATCCCAGGACCCTGAGATCATGACCTGAGCCGAAAGCAGAGGCTTTAACCCACTGAGCCACCCAGGCGCCCCCTAAGAAAAGTTTTAACGCCAGGAGAGGGCAAGGCACAGACAGAAATCTTTGGCAGCACCTAGCCATGGCTATAGACGGGTCCCACTAGATAGTGCCACACCTGCCATTTGCAATCCAGGACAGATTATATGACCACTTGTAGGTTCACTCGATCATTTGTAGCCCTCCCGGCTCTCAACTTTGAGCTCAGCAAATATTTTTATTTACCAAAAGGGCAGACTTCTGTGTAAAATAACATCTCGCAAGTTTAACTTTTCACTATGGACTTGCAAAAAGTCTAATTTGAAATTCAAAAATGATCTGTGACTTTTTTTTTTTTTTTTTTTTTTTTGGCCNTTTTTTTTTTTTTTTTTTTGGCCTATGTTGTATTTGTTTCCCTGGAGATAACAATTGCTATGGCTTTGTAAATCACAGGGTGGTGAGCGTCTAAAAAAATACACAAAGAAACATTTTTGTTAAATAGCTTCCTGTGTTATTTGGTTTCACCAGTCTCCGTAGTTGTAAGTAACAAAAGGCAGGAATACAACATATTCCTAAATAATTTTCAGTAAAAAGTAAAAAATAGTGACAGACTTAAGTTAAGAGTTTGATCCAATAATGTTGTGACCTTTTCTGAAACAACTGTATTATTTTATTTTGCATACGTTTTGTACAAATTGAAAGCAAAAACCTGGAATATAGCCTCCCCAACTAGAATGTTAATTCAGTCTTTGTCTAGAATTTAAATTCAAGATTTGTATTAGAGTGGAACAAATCTAACTACTATTAAAAAAATATTGTGCAAGCTGTGCTAAGCACTCTATCTAAAGAGATGACACTCTTGAAAGGTAAATGAGGCAAGCACAGGGATAAGGATAAGAACATAAAGAGTTAAAAGAATTGTAAAGTTAATTTAAAAAATCCTATCATTGGAGAGAAAGTAGTAGTAGATATGATGGGCCTCTTTCTAAGCCAGACCCTAACACAGGAGATGTCATTGTGATAAGCTGGCTGCTTCTCTAAATATCTTTAGAGAATTTCCTTGCCTTCCTCGTGAAGAAGGGGATTTTACGCAATATGTAGGGTAGCCAGTCCCACGCCTGCCCGGTGATGAGAATTATTAGAATTGTTTGACATGACATCTTAAGGTAATCTTTGATATACTATGAATTAAGAATTCCTTGGACTTACCTGCCCTAAAAATCCTAAAGAGAGTCCTTGAGCATTTATTATGTAACAAAACATCCTTTCATCCAAGACTACTTTGGCAAAGTCTGAGTCATGGAATTCCCATGAGAGAATCTGCATATTACAACAGCAGAAAAGTATATATTAGTACTCAATCTTGACACTTTGTTCTATACTATGCAAACAAACTTCCATCATGCCTGATATTGTATAATGTCAGAGCACATGGGAGATTCCTCTCACCATCCCAAATAAGAAAGGTTAAGTTATAATTGATACTGACACTGTCAGTCACCTTGGGTTTATGGGGGAGCATATCATTTCAGGTAGAAAAATAACAAGTTGTATCCTTAGAGGTGGTCCATTAACCAAGCTCTTCCCCCCACGTCCTTCTAAGATGGCAGGTGGCACTGTGGGTTCCCTAATTCTGCCTGGACCTTTCATATACATGAAGAGAAACAGGTCTCACCAATGGAAGGCAGAGAAAACTCATGTTTTAAAATGTCTCTGCACAACAGAATAATTTTTAAACAGGAAAAATATCAAGTATACAGAGCCAACACTTGCACAGGACATATTCCATATTTCTAAAAGTATTACACATATCTATTGTTAAAGTTACATCACCGAGTCTTAATTGATTCTCCACCCTACTGAACCTCTTGAAGGAAAAGAGCAGCAGTCTTCTATCTATCCCCTTTATCTAACAGCCCATGACATCATCTCCATCATGGAGGTTTTCCATATGCTAAGAAACCTCAAGAACCTATAAAAACCTGTTTAATTTATAATTATGAAACTTGGCATTCTCGGCCCCAAGCTACCCAAAATTAATGTAGCAAAAGCAATAGTTAAAACATGAAACAAAAATAAAAATAAAAATAAATAATTTAAAAATAAATCTCTGTTAATTTGCTAGTGTTCAACTATTTATCAGAAAATGATACAAACAATTTATATGATAATTTGGATTGGTATTTTCATTGTATATAAGACTACTATTGATTAATAAGAATGACTTTATAATGTTTAAGCTTATTCTAGAACTTAGATTTCTCCTGTCTGGGGCTGTTGGTGTATCATTGCCAATCTTAAACCATTTTAATTAGGATTAAGATAACACTGTGCTTTTATTTTAAGGATAGAGAGAAAAATGTAAAGGTTAAAGGGATCACAAGGATAATTAAGGCATGGTACACCTATTACTCTTCTAAATGACTTGAAGGGAAATGAAGCTATTTAATTTTTTTTAAGAATTTATTTATTTATTTGACAGAGAGACAGTGAGAAAGGGAACACAAGCAGGGGAAGTGGGAGAGGGAGGAGCAGGCTTCCTGCTGAGCAGGGAGCCCAATCCCAGGATGCTGGGATCACGACCTGAGCCGAAGGCAGATGCTTAACACTGAGCCACCCGGCACTGCAGGAACTGAAGCAATTTATATGGATCAAAGGACTATTGTAGACGACACATTTCTCAGCTCAGATGTCCTCACTTGTATCATAGATACTAACTAGAGTAAGACAGGCACCGCTGGCAGAACAGCCTAGATTAGAAGTGGCTAATAACATTCCAGGTAACAGAGCACCTAGAGAAGGTGATTTCTTCAGATGTTACCTGCAAAACAGTTCATATTATCTGATACCCTTTAGCATTCAGCATTTCAAAAATAACAAAGTATCTTTTTAAATTTTTGAATAATTTGTACATGTTCTATGTTGTATCTATTGCCTTTCATTTAAATTTCAATTTTGTCCCATGAGTTAAAAATCACTGACTAGGAAATAAGCCCCATGTAGGCAAGGAGATTTCTGCTTTGTACAGCGGAATGTATCTAGTACCTACACAATTTATAAGACACAATAATCTATAGCTCACCAATGATTATTTTTCAATATAAAAAAATTAGAGCATGGGTAATTTAAGATTCCTAAAGGCTTGAAAAAAAAATTAGGTCAACAGTCTTGTAAAAATATGGTTTATAATTTTTACACTGAATGTCATGCTTTAAAAATATGCTAAAATAGTATATCCTAATATACTAATCAATGTTAATGATCCTTCATGATATATATCCTATAAATAATATATCTTAATGATTATGTATTTCTGCCAGCAATTTGTTCTAAACTGTACTCTGAATAAAAACCTAGCTTCAAAGAATAATGATTAATTAACTTCTAAAAGTCCTGAAGATCTCAACTTGTATTTTGCCTTATTTTAAGAAAATAAATATAGATAGACTTTCAGAACACAGCACAGAAAAAATAATTTTTCTGACATATATAAAATCAGTGAATGAGTCTGAAGTAGTTCATTTCATTCTGCTACAAATTGAAGAAAACCAAACTGACATAAACAGTAATTAAATTTCAGGCAATGTTCTGCAATGCCCATTCAGCTTCCGAAGAATAAGCAGCTGCTTGAAAACGGTGGCAATCTCTTCCTCTTAAAAGAGGAACAGAAAACCTCTTAAGAAGCAGAGAATCACATGAATGGAACACTTTTAAAAAAAAAAATCAATGGATGAATAATAAACTTTTATTTGAACAAGCAGAAAAATGTGATACAGCCTTCTGCATGAACATTATAGAATGTTAGCATTTCCATTAATAATTTCTTACAAATTGTCAAGTTGGGCACAAATCATTCAACTATTTTAGAAACTGTAAACTCTCTATTTTATGCTACCTGGCACAAAATGTAATCTCAGAGTACACAATATTCAACATCAAATCAAAAGCCATCCCTAACACAGCTCAATAGGTAATGCTCACAGGTATTTAAACTTATTTTCAGATTAAATCTGCTGCAATGGTTTTCAAATAAAGTACCATATCTGAAATCTTAGCACATCTTTTATTTGAGCTCAAACTACTTCAAACTGAGTCACTTTTCTCTGATTAAAGCCTTGGCAACCACCACTGAGAGCTTGCTTTTAACATGTCAATTCACAGACTCCAAGAATTCTACTTTTTATAAGGTTCACTCAAGGTTTGACGAATAATTTTCCAATCTCAATTCGGGGAAAGGATTGGAACTAAGAAGACCTATTTAAGGATGGTCACCTTTGTTCATATTCTCTGCCTCTGTTGGAAAATTTGCAAATAGACAATAGTGACAAAGAGGAGTTTATCAAACTGGATTTGACTAACTCATCTAGTCTTCTGCTAGCAAGATAAAATCCAGGTGCCACTACAAGCACAGATCTTCTCCAGCACAGCATAGGCTTCTCAAATAGTTTCTAGTGTTTTCCCTTTTGCAGAAACTACACTAACTTCTACCACCATCTTAAAATGCAGCTAACAGAGTAGGGTGAGGAAAGAAGAGCTCTAAAATTGCTTAAATTCAGCATACAAACCTCAACACTTGACTCAGGAGGATTCCTTATGATGTTATTCAAAATTTATTTACTTGTTATTTGTACACCATGAATAACTGATTTCTTGTAAAGCAGAAAACACACACGAGTTTAAATAAGGTGTTTTATATGATCAGAAATGCCAAGGACAAAAGTGAATAAATACAGGTTTTCCATGGTAACACTCTCAGATCAAAATGATTCCCTATTATCAAAAAGTGTCAATTCTGTTTAGTAGATTTTATTTAAGAAAACAAAGAAGTATGCATTAAATGATTTAGGAATATTTCCAAAAATGGCTAATTTTTAGATTATCATCAATGGGAAATAGATGTATTAGAAAAAAAGATAAAAATGATACTTTATCCTTAAAATTGCTTTTTATATGAGGACTGATTCCCTGTGGAAGATTTATTATCAGAAGATTGGTTTCTTAAGTAGCCTACCAGACACTTAGGGGGTGAAGAGAATTGCAACAGTGCATTTAAATCAGATTTAGAAGAAAAACTAATATCAATAAATGTTATTCCCTTAGGTAAGTAATTTAGTCATTAGTCAATGATAAATTGGGTGGATTTCTACCCACGCTGCGGAAACACTTAACCCAAGAAATGAATAATTTTCTATAAAAATATGTATCTTTTGGGTACTTGGGTATTTATATAAGGAATGATATTCAAATAAGTGTAATTCAAATTGTGATTAAGTTATCCAATATATTTTCCAGGTTAAATAGATTTGGTCATAATATAAAGAGAAAAAAAATCCCTTCTTCCCACTTCCTATCTCCAACTGCCATTCCAAACTCTCCTCCACAGTTTGGTTCTAGAATAAATTAGCATCACAGTGGCAAGTTAAACAAAGCTAACTGATGAATATATAAATTCAGAACATAAGTGTCCCTTTATACCACTATGCTAGGACTTTAGCTTTTAAGCACTTTGTAGGTAAATTTAAGAACAAGTGAATTTCAAAAGTTACTTAGAACCCAGGAAAGGAGAATCAATGACCCAACACTTGAGTTCACTATATTTGCTCTATCACAAAATACATTTTGCTCCCCTAGAAATCTCTGATACAGAGGGCACCAGCATGGCTCACTCGGTTGAGGGTTGAACATCTGCCTTCTCGGGTCATGATCCCAGGGTCTTGGGATCCAGCCCCAACTAGGGCTTCCTGCTCAATGGGGAGCCTACTTCTCCTTCTGCCTCTGCCCCTGCTCATGCTCTCTCTCGCTCTTTCTCTTTCTCAAATAAATAAATAAAATCTTAAAAAAAAAAGTCTGACACAGGAAATAAAATACTGTCCTTTCCCTTTCCTAAAACATTATAAAATCTTCAGTCAATATACTTTGGTGGGTGACTTGTACCCCGAATAAATAAAAGTGAGAACCAGTTATTAGCCAGTACCTAAAAATATTGTTGCGTTTCTTTCATTTCTTTTTGTTTAAAGTTTTTATTTAAATTCTAATTAGTTAACATACAGTGTAATATTGGTCTCAGAGTAGAATTTAGTGATTCATCACTTACATATAATGCCCAGTGCTCTCTTTCATTTCATGTAGGAATGTGACTAGGGAAAGCACAATGAAAAAAACAGAACTAACCGATAATCTCCACAGATTTCTGAGTTACATAATTTATACTTTTGGGAGGAAAAAACCTCCCCCTTTAAAATGCAAGTCTGTCAGAGCTAACAGTCTCACAATCTTCTGCTTTTCAAGAGAGAAGTCATAATATCAAGATTATTCACTGTTGTGGTATATGTTTTCTGTTTATCAAGAGAAGAATACTTATAGCTATATGTTCTTGACTTTTCTTTGGAACCAAATGTTCCAAGTGAGATGATTATGCTTTGTACATATTGAAGAAAAGAAGATTCTACATTGCTTTAAAAATCCAATGAAACCTAAGTAACAATAACTTAAGAAAAACACATTCGAAAGTGAAAATAGCTTTTGACCTTATACAACATTGTCAGATTCTCAGTATCAGGAAGAGATCATTATTCTCAGCATGGTGCCGTATATATTGCAGAAGTGCAGTGTCTAAAGAATTTTCTGTAGAAAGCAATTTTGTCATATTATGTGCTTACAAAATTATCCCTTTGGGATGAAAAACCTTTGGTTTATGAGTTAACTCTTGGTTCACTTGGATTCTAAATCAAAACTGAGAGTGAAAAACAGTGAAAAATAATAAAGCCATAAAAAGCTGTGAAGCTCAAATGAGCTTTCTGTGTGGAAAGTGTCTTAAAAAGTAGCATTTTAAAGGAATGCCTGAGTGGTGTAGTCCATTAAGCATCTGGTTTTGGCTCAGGTTTTGGCTCTTGGTTTTGGCTCAAGTCATGATCTTAGGGTCGTGAGATCCAGCCTGGTGTCAAGTCCCACGCTCAGTGTGGAGTCAGCAAGAGATTCTCTCTCCTTTTCCCTGCCTTGTGCTCACTCTCTCTCTCTCTCTCTCTCTCTCTCTCTCTAAAATAAATAAATAAATCTTAAAAAAATAGTATTGAAAAAAAGATTCAATTTATTATGATGATCAGTAATAATGATTATCAAAAGCGTTTGCTTCGAGATCTTACTATTGCAAGACAACACAATTTTTCAGAAATTTAGGAGTTACAAGATTATCTGAAAATATCTAGATGTGCAACATGAAAAATTCACTTCACTTCACATGACAGTGATCATGCAATGATCAGACTTCCCAAAACTGGCAACGTGAATTAAATAAAATTTAATACAAAATAAAGATAAGATATATATCAAGTAAGAGAGCATAACTTTCAAGGCTTTTTGCATATTGAGGTAATACAAGCAATTAAAAAATTAGGGAAAATGTATATTTAAAAAATTATATAGAAAATAAAAAGAGGATTCACTGCAATTTTATATTTAAACTCTGATGGTCTTGATAAGATAGTATTCTAATTTAGTTAGACTACAGAAACCCTTATGAGTAAAGGTTTGCCCTTATGTATTTGGCATGAATTAGAATTCATGGTCTTTTTGATCTTGCAAACATTCTTATGTATTAAGTGCATATTGATTTCAAAATCAGTTTTCTTTCTTCATGTGTTTGATAATATACATATTTGTGTAGTAGGTAGGCTCTAAAATGCTCCCAATGATCCAAGCCTCCTGGTATTTATTTGAGCCCTTTTGTAATGCCCTCCCCTTAGTATGGGCTAAATATGTTGATTTGTTTTTAAAGAACCAGAATATGGTAGGAATGATGCGATGTCACTTGGAGATTAATACAAAAAAAACTATGGTTTATGTCCTAGGTGCTGTCTCTCATTCTCTTGCTTGCTTGCTCTGAAGGAAGGCAGCTGCCCGGCCATGGGTTTGCCCTGTAGGAGAGTGGGCAGCTGTGGGAAGTTTGAGGATGTAAGCGTTGATCAAGATGGAGCTGAAAAGGCAAGACCACAAGATGGCAGTGTTACATAACAAGTCTCTACGGCCAGTGCCTAGACCGTGGCAGGGTGAGGGGATGTCTCTCACAACGGGAGACCTTCCAGAGAGAGAGGTGGGGTCACTGCCCAGGAGAGGAGGGCAAGAGAACTCGAGGAGGAACTCCAGGAAATCAGAAAGGATGCTTAGGGATCTAGGGGAGGCCACTCAGCAGCAAAGTGGGGAGACTGGATCAGAAAGCTCCAAAGACCAGAACTGCGTTAGGGTCTTTTATAGCCAGAGGATTTGTCTTCAGTATGGCTAGCAGACGTTGCGTACAATTTTCATGAGGTATGCAAAAGAGGAAGTCTTTAAATTGCTAAAACAAAACAACAACAACAACAACAACAAACCACCAGACCAAATTATGAGTTATATTTACAGAAATTGGATGTGTACGAATTTTACTTCTGTGCCAGTGGATTTTGAGCTAATGGTCATAGCCTTCTGTGAAGAAATAAACAACATTGGGCCAACATTTAAGGGCAATTTGGGGCATGTTTATGTAACACCCACTTGATATGGAACTGAGTTTTTTAGCCAACAGTCAGAGGGTACTTGAGGTGTGCCAAGAGCCACCTGGGTGAGATTGGAAGCCCATCCACTGCCCATACAAGCCTTGAGATAACATTAGTCCTGGTGAGCAGTGTGGTTATGGTGGGAGACCTTGAGCCAAAGACACTCAAGTGAGCCCTGCCCAGGGGCCAGATCCACAGAAACCGTGAGATATTAAATGATGGTTATTTGAGACCACTAAGTTTTAGGATAGTGTGTTTCCCAAACAGTTATTATAAAGGGGATAACCTTACGCTTTCTTCACCTAGAGCACTTTGAGATGGGTGTTGCCGACTTAGATTTGAAACAAACAAACAAAAACTACTGAATCCCACTTTTCCAAGTTGGAATAGATCATCACTCAATAACTTTACTAAGAAGAATGCTCATTATTGTCGTGCAATTGGATATTTTCAGTAAAATGAACTAAAAACTATATCTATTTTATTATATTTATTAGAATGATAATAAATCTTATACTAAAGAAGTTCAAAAATGCATAATAGATCCATTAAGATACAATAATTTCTCATCTAACAGACACTAAAGTCACTATTTTGAATGGTGGGTGGGCTTTCCTCTAAACAGAAAAGTAGGGACCAGTCTCCTTTTATCTCTGCTACTTTCCATAAATTCTCCAGAGCCACCATCCCCATTCAATCAAGCTTGCATAAGGTAGAAAAAAATGGAGGAAAAAAAAAGTAGTGAACGATATCTTAATCACCTTGGTCTAAAAATGCTATATATCACTTCAGTTTTTATTCAGTTGGTAAGCTCTGCCACACTGTCAGATCTAAATGAAAATGTACGTCTGGCAAATAGTCTTTGTCTAAGCATCCATTTCCAAGACAATATACTATTGCCAGGAAAGCACGCAGCTTTGGCCTGCCCTTGTGGATATGTATATTTCCAGATACTGAATAGAATGTATTTGCCCCTCGCCAAAAATATCACAGAACTTAACATGATTTAAACCGAGTACAAAAATGTTAGACTTCATGCTAGTATGTCTGATGACAAAAGAATGATATTATTTCACTAATAGAAACATGAAACAAGATGTTTGGTCCAATATTCATCTTTTCATTCAACTTTTAAAATTCGGATATTCTTTTTTTTTTTTTAAAGATTTTATTTATTTATTTCACAGAGGGAGAGAGATCACAAGGAGGCAGAGAGGCAGGCAGAGAGAGGGGGAAGCAGGCTCCCCGCTGAGCAGGGAGCCTGATGCGGGCCTCGATCCCAGGACCCTGAGATCATGACCTGAGCCGAAAGCAGAGGCTTTAACCCACTGAGCCACCCAGGCGCCCTAAAATTCGGATATTCTTATATTGCATCCTATGAACTTATATTATTCTCAATTTTTTGAATGACGAAGTCAAGGGAGGAAAATGCCAGTGAAATCAGATATATGATGTTAGAAATAGGCCAAAGCAGAAAGCAGTAAATGCCTAGTTAATGAAGATGATTAAATAGATTTCTTTTAGCATTTAACGCATACATAATATAGTTGGGTCATCAAAATTACAGAGTTTAAATTCGAGTCGTACTGCTTATTAGATGTGGCATCCTAATGTCTCATTACGAGCTTGCAGTTCCAAGATAATTTATTTTGGAAAATGGATCTTATTATTAACACTCTACTCTCACCATTCCAGACCCGGACAAATCAACTGAGGGATACTCTGTAACATTAAGGAAAAAATAACATCAGTTACCATAGAAATTAGAGGAGGAGAGGGGCATCTGCGTGGTTCAGTCAGTTAAGCATCTGACTCTTGATTTTGGGTGAGGTCATGATCTCAGGATCGTGGGATCAGGCTCTGAACTGGGTTCAGTGCTCAGGAAGGAGCCCACTTGAGATTCTCTCTCTCTCCCTCTGCTCCCTCCCCCATGCTCCTATGCATGCTCTCTCTCTCTCCAATAATAAATAAATAAATCCTTTTAAAATATTGAGGAGGAGGGAAGACTTAACCCATTTTATTAGGGCGGCATTGTTCTTCTAACAAATTCAGGTAAAAATACTGTAAAAAAAGAACATAAATGCAAAAATGCCTAATAAAATGTTAGGAAATCAAATCCAAAAGTACATAAAAAGGATAATCATGAGGGCCAAGTAGGATTAATCCTAGGTAGTCAAGTCTGGTTCAACATTTTAAAATCAATTAGTAAAATTAACTTTATTAATAAAACCTTATTAACAGATTAATAAGAAAAAAAGACCATAAGATCATAATAATAGAAACTGAAAGTATTAAAGTATTCAACCAATTCAACATTTATTTATGATTTAAACTCTCTGAAAACTGGTAATAAAAGGGGACCCCATTAACCGAATAAAGAGTTCCTTCAAACCCCTATGGGTAGCATACTTAAAGTAAAAGACTGAATCCTTTTCCCCAGGGATCTCTCGGCTACTCAGCATTGTACCGAAAGTCTAGCTAGTGCGATAAGGCAAAAACAAACTATACAGATTGGAAAGGAAAAATGAAAATTCTCTTTTTTCGCAGAAGACATAATTTTCTATGCAGAAAGTTCCAAAAATTCTAAGGGAACAAAAAGTGAGATTGGAAAGGTGGCAAGATGTATAGTAATTATGCATAAATCAAATGTATTACTTTGTATCAAAAAAATATGTACAGGATCAAGATGTTGAAAACTAAAACACTAATGAAATAATTCACAGAAAATCTAAATGAATGGAAAGATATAGTGTGCTTATAGATTAAAACAGTCAAAATTGTGAAGTTAAGGGCGCCTGGGTGGCTCAGTGGGTTAAAGCCTCTGCTTTCGGCTCAGGTCATGATCTCAGGGTCCTGGGATCGAGGCCCACATCGGGCT
>LNAC01000390.1:73673-102216 GCA_002007465.1 Ailurus styani | reverse complement strand
CTCCTCCCCCCCCCCCCCCGCCTGCCTCTCTGCCTCCTTGTGATCTCTCTCCCTCTGTCAAATAAATAAATAAAATCTTTAAAAAAAAAAATTGTGAAGTTAACTCCCCCAACTTCAATTTTTAAATTCAGAATAATCCCTATCAAAAATCACAGCATGAATCTTTGCGGTTATCAGTTGGTTATTTCAAAATTTATGTAGAATGACAAAGGTCCTAGATGAATACTCAAAAGCTTCTGAATAAAAAGAATGAATTTGGAACATTAACATTACATAATCTCAAGACTTATTATCAACTACATTAATCAAGAGAGTGTGGTATTGGCAAAATGATAGAAACATTCATCAGAGAAACTGAACAGAGAACCTAAAATTAGACACAGAAAAAATAGGCAATTCATTTTCAACATAGGTAGAAAGACAAAGTAGTGAAAAGTCAGTTCAACAAGGGGTGCTAGAACAACGGGATTTATGTGTGCAGAACGTGTTGGTCGAGGTTGTCATTTCTCTCACTCCCGCTGCGTGGCAGCATACCAAGGTGTAAGCACAGTGTCACCCTCTCCCAGGAATGTGACCTTTCCAAAGTCAATCTGAAATTTCCTGACCAACACTGATGGGGTAATCCGCAGGCATGATAAAAAACCTGTGTTCCCCTCCCCTTAAAAAGAAGATATCCTAGCCTGAAACAATCCTTTTCTTTTCTTTTGCTAATAACTTCCTTGCCCCACCCTCCTGCTTTCTTTATATAACTGCTCAGGGCTTTCCTGTACTACTTAAAGGGGATGCTGTCCAATCCATAAATCACTTAATAGACCTAATTAGATCTTCAAATTTACTTGGTTGAATTTTGTTAGCAGATTCAAAGATTAAAATAAATGTGCACCAAAAAATGAATAAATAAAAAATAAATATGCACAAGTCCATACAGGCATAAATTCATATTTGAATAAATAAATAGGAGAAAATGGATAAATCTTCCATTCTTTAAAGAATAAAAGTAAATACTTTTAGATATTTATTTAATAGGGCATAATCACTTTATGTGTTGGGCGAACTTAGTGGCTCATACCCAAAAAATAGAAAATGGAAAAAGGAAAAATATAAGATTTATAGTAGGTAAACATGACTGACACTACCTTGACCAACTGACCAAAGTTAACGCCGTCAACGAAAATACATGTTAATATCATGCATCCACTGATGTAAGGAGCAAGGTACTTTGATTCTGTGGTATTTCCCACTAAAACCTGTAAAACTGACTGGGACGATCAAAGTATCAAAGTCATAAAAAAGCTGAGAAACTGTCACAGATTTGAGGAATCTGAGGAGACATCATGACCAAATGTAACATGGTTTCCTAGATCTGATACCGGAACAGAAAAAGGGCATTAGTGGAAAAATTGGTGAAATCCAAAGCAAGTGCGGCGTGTGGTTTATAGTAATATGCCATCGTCCATGTTTCAGTTTTTCAATTTTACAAATGTACCAGAGATATGAGTAAAATTAACATGTGGGGAAAGTGGGTAAAATGTAAATATGGACGTCTTTGTACTATCTTTGCTACTTCCCTTTATATATAAAATTATTCCAAAATAAAAATGTTATTTACCGGGGGAAAAAAAAAAAGGCAGCCAGAAACAAAACGTGCATTATCTTCAAAAACTAATTAGGTGGGTTTTCTTGGATTTTTTTGACAGAAACAATTAGACTTTTTGCCAAATTTTCAACAGACACAATGGAAGAAAATGTAATTACATTTTTAAACTTCTGTGTGAAAGAAAAAATTTACTGATCCAGAAATCTATAACCATTTTTAAAAATCCTTCAAAACTGAAAGTGAAATAATGACATTTTCAGGACAAAAAAGCACTACACAGAAATATTAAAGACAGTTCTTCAGGCTGAAAAAAAAATAATGCCAGATGGAAGCACAGGATTGCTAGAAGTCACAGAAAAGCATAGAAGAGCACAGAAAAGGATTAAAATGAGCATAAATATAAGAGAATATAAACTGTTTTATGCAATAATAATACAAATATTTAAAAGTAAAATATAGTAAAAATAGCCCGGAGTATAGAATGAGAGGAATAAACCAAATTAAACTGTTATTTAATCTTGTGGTTCTTTAAATTGTTTTTAATCTTGTTGATTAGGGAAGTCATAAAGCACCATTGCAATGCACACTATAATAAACTGATGATGCTTATTTCAATTGGCAGTAACTTAAGGGAAAAAATAAATATATAGTAACATATGAAACAGGAAAATATATAATTTCTTTTAAAATACGCTTGAAAACTTTCACTTTTAACCATACAGAGTAAATATACCTTGCTTGAACTCCCATCATAAACACAAAGAGAATAGAACAAAATATATGAAACTAACTTCTTTTTGAGACTGGCCAATAAACAGTGTTTGGCCATAAATTCTGGGGGAAAGGACACATGAAGCAAGACTGATAATCTCCTTCAGGTTTCTGCCTGAAGACATTCTCTATACCGCGGCACAAGCAAGGGGAACCCATGCAGAGATGGCAGTCATATTGAGTTACGAAAATAGAGACTGAAATCTTGGGAGACGGAGGCAGCTAAAATCTGTAGAGTAGAATAATAAAGAGAAAATTTTCAAAAAGAAATCTTCATTAGCTACTCCTTAGGAAATTTGCTGATTACTAAGCCATAAATGGGAGGGTGAAACTCCATGAGACTAGGCAAAGAACAGCTGTCAGCTACACAATTCCAGAACTCAAAAGTTGTCTGAGCACTGGCCAGTCAGCAGAGAGTTGTCTCATCAAGCATTGGACCCATCAGTAGTAATAGGAGAAGAACTAAAATATTCATGAATTACAACCTCTAGACCCACTCTTACAAAGGTTAAAATCAGATTGAAAGTGACCAAGCTTATCTGAAAGTAACTTAATTGCCTGCCATTAAAAACCAAACCAAAACAAAAAAAACAAGAACATTCTATCCAGAAACCCATAATGTAACATTCATGGTATGCAATATTCTTTCAAAAGTTACTAGATGCAAAGCAACAGAAAGGTGTAACCCAAGAGCAAGAGAAAAATGCATCAATAGAATCAGACCTAAAAAGAACAGATAAGAGAAATAGAAGACAAAGAAGTCAAAATATCTTAAATAGAAGTATTTAAAGAAAAACATAAACTTAATGAGGGGAGGAAAGAACTTCTAAAGCTATAAAACTCAATATCTGAAATAAAAATTTTACTAGACATGCTCAATACCAGGTTAAAGGATGAGTAAGAAAAATTTCGTGAACTTGAAAATACAGATTCCCCCACTTCAGACAGTTGAAGCAGAGAAACAAAATTGAAAAGAGGGAAAGAAAGAAGGGACGAAAGAGAGAGAGAGAGAGAGGGAAGGGCAGGAAGACAGGAAGAAAAGAAAGAAGGAAGCAAGGAGGGAGAAGGAAGGAGGGAGGGAGAGGAGGGAAGGAGGAGACATTCTTTGTGGGGTAGTATCACATGAGCTATCACATGTATTGGAGTCCAGGAAAAAGCAGGAGGGAATAAAAAATATTTAATTAAGATGTGAAGGAATAGTAGCTAAACAATCAAAATTGATGAACATTATAAACTCACAGATCTGAGAAACTGGTAGGATAATAAACTAAGGCTTTTAGAAATATAGTGTCCTTGTGTCCTGGGAAGAGAAGACAGTATGTGTGTCGTAGGAAAAGGAGAAAGAATGAATGATGTTTTCAGTCTTAGAGTGTCTACCACACTGCATAAAAAGACATCCTTACATTTCCTCAATAAAACATCCTACTAACTCACATGTATTCATCAATGGAAAGTCAAGAATCAAAGAGAAAAAAAGATAATGGGGTGCCTGAGTTGCCCCGTGGGTTAAGCATCCAACTCTTGGTTTCTGTTCAGTTCGTGACCTCAGGGTTGTCAGATGAAGCCCCACTATCAGGCTCTGTGGTCAGTGCTGAGTCTGCTTAAGATTCTTTCCCTCTGCCCCTCCCCCCACCCCATTTTCTCTCTCCCTTTCTCTCACTAAAAAGTAAATAAATAAATATTTTTTAAAAAAAGATTCTCTCTTTCACTCTCCCTTTGCTCTTCCCCCACACTGCTTGCTATTTCTCTCTTAAAAAAAAAGATCAGAGTTAATTCATAAAAACAAAAAGAAATGAAAATGCTTTTAGGGTGCCTGGGTGGCTCAGTGGGTTAAAGACTCTGCTTTCTGCTCAGGTCATGATCTCAGCGTCCTGGGATCGAGGCCCGCATCGGGCTCTCTGCTCAGCGGGGAGCCTGCTTCCTCCTCTCCCTGTCTCTCTGCCTGCCTCTCTGCCTACTTGTAATCTCTCTCTCTCTGTCAAATAAATAAATAAAATCTTTAAAAAAAAAAAAAAAGAAAATGCTTTTAAAAAACAAAGAAAAATATTCAATCTCTTACAAATTTAAACAAGAAACAATTTTGAGCACAAAATGGACATAGTTTGATTTTGTTGTTTTGGTAGCTATATGAGTGATGATATTCAATTTCACCTAACTTTTTGGAATAAATGTATACTTACATAGGATTTGTGAACATAAATTTATAGTTATCATGGGATGCTATGGAAATCTAAGGACAAATTGAAAAAATCATTAACAGTCAATGAAAATTTGTTATCTCAGTACGTATACTCCAGAGATGGTAAGAGTAGATTTTTTGTCCATCTCCTTGCTGGCCATAAAATAAAAATATCACCTACATTAGACTTTAGTTATCCTCTCATGACCCAATATATACAGCTTGTATCTATATTTTCTACTAAACCTTGATATTTGGGTATTTTAAAAAAGGCCACATTGAGATTTAGTATTTATAAAAGGTTATATGTATATCTTCTGTGTGGACAATGGGATATTCATTAACACACTATTTCATTTTGACTTATGCATTTTTCAAATGCTTTGCTTCTTTGAACCAAGTCCCAGAAGTGCCAGTGTCAGACTCCTTCCTTCTGAATATTTGTTATATGATATATATAAGATATTGCATATAACATGAAATTAGAAACAGAACATTTGCACAATTAATGTTCATTAAATGTCAGCTACTTACCAGTTTTAAGAGAATATAACTGTCCTTAGTAAAATTTATTCTATGTCTCTTAGAAATTAGTTCATGAAATACTCTTCCACAGGGATTGTTACACTTTAATTAGAACTGTGATAACTGATCTCAGTCTTGTGATAAATTTGCTTCAACTTCACCTATTTTAAAATTCCTTTTACAGGCAGAAGCTCAGGTCATCTTAAAAGTACCTTGCTATATCAGCAGCAAATGTTTTAATAAGCCCATTCAAAATATACTGAAACTGAGGTCAAAATATTTATAAGAAATAAAGACTGGGATGTTCATCCTCTTAATTCAGTATTCTCTCCACTTACGGCAATGACTTATGAATTGTCTTCATTACAGCCTAGGGTTATAGATGGAGTACAAAAACACTAACAAGCATGTTTGGTATCTCTGAATACCACTGATTATAATATAGGTGTGTTTTGCAACTTTGTTTTTAGATGACTGCTGCATTTCAGAACGACTAGAAGAATGTCTTTAACGTTATACTGAAATTTAAAATAAATACTTACAGGTTTAATAAACTGTCAGCTATAGGATTGGAACTAGAAGTATATTTATTCACGTTTCATCTCATTTTCTACACTTCACTGCCTTTAAACATGTAGAGAATCACAGAGTTGAATTGCTCTGATGCGCTTATACTAATTTCCCAATAGCAAATTAGTTATGTATATGTATGCAAATAGAATGGTGTTTGATGGTTTAACTCCAATTAACATAGGGCTATTATACTATATGGTATATAAATAAAGAAAATATGCTAAATATTATAGTTTTCTAAGGTATTAAGTAACCCTTATATGCATTCATGATAAAAAATATATCCCCAATATACATATATATCCATGTATTATATAATGTATATTAAATTTATCATTGATATTAAGAAATAATAATTAATAGATTGGTATAGCTCCTTGTATATAAAATATATATTCTTATATTCATTCCTTTATAATTAATTTCACAGATTTTTTTTTCATGCTCAGAAGAGAATTAAAAATATAAAAACCTAAAGATCTTTGTTTCATTTTGCATTTTCATTTCACTTGCTTTGCTTCCATATGATCTCCTCCAAGAAAATATCACAGATAAAAGAAAACAAATGATTTCATGATCATAAGTATTCTAATGAAAAAGAAATGTAAATAAGGCTCATTGATACTGAATAGTAAATAGATTCAGAAGAATAAAAATATCAATTAGGTCATGAGGAGCAACTTGAAACCTAATCTACATGTAGTACACCTAACTAGTACACCTCTGAAAACAATGTATAGATTTGGACAGATTTGTCCAATGTTCAGATTTGGACAGAGATCGCTCTATCCCTCATAATTCAAGTGTTTAGAATTGTATTGAGAGTTCCCTGGTATGGAACTTTGGTTCTGTGCCTTTGGTGTGCACAGTGGTTAAGGTAGTTTTGAAAAAGGTAAATGGACCAGAAAATAACAAAGAAATTAAAGAATATTTTTTAAAATATTTGAGGCATATCACCTCATTTCATAGTATAACTAGAATAAAACTGAAATCCCCAATAACTAAGATAATACCAAAAAAGTCAAGAAAGAGGGGCACCTGGGTGGCTCAGTCGGTTAAGCGGCTGCTTTGGCTCAGGTCATGATCCCAATGTCCTGAGATTGAGCCCTGTGACAGGCTCCCCGCTCAGAGGGGACCCACTTGTCCCTCCTCCTCTGCCCCTCCCCCTGCTTGTGTGCTCTCTCTCTCTCTTTCTCTTTCGCTATCTCTCTCTCAAATAAATAAATAGAATCTTTTTAAAAGGTCAAGAAAGTTTGTTTTGACCAATAAATCAAGTTTTTGATTGCATATTAGAGAATAACTTTGATGAATAATTGCTCAATTTGCAAAAATAAGCAGGTTTTTCTGTTGTTGTTTTAAAGTTCAGATTCATAGTACTGAGTCATTCCAAATGAATAAACCAGTCAATTAGGAACTAAAAGGATTGGCACGAATGCATTATGAAGTTCTTATGCAAATATAGCTCAGAAGCTTGAATTAGAGAGATTCAGAGGGAAATAAAATAATTACCTTTCCTTATGGTACTATTCATGATGATATAAAGCATTATATTCTCATTCCTAGTTTGCAAAAGCCTAAACCATTATAACTGCTAAAGTAATTTCAAGAAAAATAAGATATTCTAAATCTTCTAAATTTCAAGAAATATAAATTCTCTAAATGAGAGTGTAAGGCAGTGTGGTGGAATAAAACAAATAAAGAGAGGGAAAATGTGTGTGTGTGCGTGTGTGTAAATTTGAGCCTGATGCAGAGTTTGATTTTCATCTCCAGTACTTATTTATATTACTTAATTTCTTTGGAACATAGGTGTCTTCTCTCTAAAACAGGATTGATAATACATACCTTGTGACATTATTGTGGGTATTCATGTTAGCAGATGTAAAGTTCTTTGCTCAAAGTTGGCACACAGAAAGACTCAAAAAATGCTATCAATTATTTCCAACACAGCAAATTACTTGGAAAAACTAGTAAACCTATTCAATTCTTAAAAACTCAGAATTATGCAATCATTTACATTTAGCAAAACCCTGCTTATCATTGATTGATCTCATCAATGATATGAGAAGTAATTTAGGAAGTCATAGGTATCATTCTTTTAATTAATATTTTCTGAATGCTTTATATCCATAGGAAATATAAATGCTAAAACAAGACAATGTTCAAGAAACACCACATGGTAAACTTCCTGTAGTTAATATCTATTCTTAGATACTCAAATTCCACCGTAATTTAGAATTTTTAAAGGTGATTTCACAATACAAGCTGTATGGTTCTGAGCTCTTTGGCCAAGAATGCTTTTCTTTACTATAGACTGTAAGTTACAAAGAGGCAGAAATCATTCTCTGCCTTTTAAGGGCTCTATGCTCATTGTATGTCAAGTACATAATAATATCTGTAGAAAGAATAAATGTCCGTCAGAATTCCTCCTTATTTCCCAAGATTTGTCTCAAGGCAAGTTCAAAATTCTTCCTTGGTGACTCATGTCAAACATTTTACCTCCATCACAGAATTATATAACTCATCCTTTAATCTTCCAAAACATCCCACGTTTGCAACTAGTTAAAATTTAAGATCAACACAGGCTCTTTAATGAGTACAGGAAAGGGAGAAATCGCATTAATCTCTTTGAACTCTTTCTAAAATACATTTTAATAATAAACATAGCAATTCTCAGATTCACCATTCCATAGCCCTGAAGATGTTAGTACAATGTTGGTGATGTGGTTTTTAATAAATCATGATCCTTCTTGAATTCAATTTCATCTTATGTAAATTATGAAAATCTGCAATAATGTTTCTACATATATTCTTATGAAACCATGGTTTTATGATAGATTGTGAAAATTCAGATAGACCAGTAACTATAGAGTTCGAACAATAAAAACCAAGTAATACCCATGGATTTTGAACAGATTTCCAGGTATCACCCATTTTTGTAAGCTTAAAAAAAAAAAAGAAAAAAGAAAACAAGTACCTAATTAATGATAGCAAGTTATTAGAAAGAAAAAGAAAAACCAAAGATTATAGAAATTCAACAAATGGAAGGAAAATAGCAAAAAAAGAAAATAAACTAAATTATTATATAATAACAAAGCTGTTTAAGGTTTATTTTAGGCAGAATTTAAGACAAAACACAATAGATCTTGATGTTTCTTGTTTTTCTAGGAGTATATAATAAACAAACATAATAACATTTTTCTAAGTATAGAAAGGTCACCAAAGGAGCCATTTTTAAATTTATGTGCATTGTACATTTTGCAAATAAATTTACTATTACCAATTTTAGATAAGAAATGGGAGGTAAAAAATCCCTGGTTCTTAAAATCTCTATTATTCTCTTTGTTTTTCTCTTGACTGCATTAGCAACATGTCCCAATTTATTATCATCAGCTTCTATTTTTAAAAAATGTTGTCCAGAGTCTGTCAGAGTTGGTCTTAGGGTTTTCCAAAATGATTTATATCATGTTTGCTTCCCTTCTATGATCTTTACGGTTGTCTCACTCTTTCACTGTGATTTTTTGGTAGTAGAGAAAGAACAGCCTCAAAATAGCCTGAGAAGTTGTACTTATGGAGTATTAGTGGATCATTTTAGCATATGTTTTCTTTCTGTAGACTGAAATTATATTTTAACTGTAACTTTGTTTATATGGTGATAGGGAAGAAGTGAGAGAAGAGCCAATTATTTATGAAGTATTTTTCTGTGGTAGACATGAAGGAGCCTCTCTTAATTTTCCCCATGAAAACAGCCTTCCTATAATGGGAGTGAATATTACAGTGTGGAAATTGTAGCAAATCCCGGATCTGTTTAATTCAATAAAGTCCTAAACCTGGCTCTTCCTAAATAATTTTTTATTTAGTCCACTAGTCCACAAACCATGCTTAACACTACACTTTAACTCTCCGCTAGTGTCTCGACCTTATAGATTTTCTATAACTGATGCATTATTATAGAGAGTCAGCTAATTGAAAAATAGTGTTAAATTAATTTAGCATTTCTTTTTTTTACTTCAACTTCTATTTTTTTTTACTTTTTTCTATCTTGAATTTTCTGTTAGTTTTTGTTTTGTTTACAGTGAGTATTATAGCTTTGAGACTTGTTCATAAAGCTGGAATGGACTTGAAATTGATAAGTGGAAATTATTTTATGCAAGTCTTAAATATTAAACAACTGTCATTAGTAAGAGTATATTCCCCAAATCTTGTGTACATTCATTTATTCATCCATCTATTCATTGAATAAACTTGGCTTAAGTAATTTTTCCAGTCACCATGTTTTGAATAATGGACTGAAAGGAATTTCATTTCACCTTATCTATCTCTGTCTTAAATGTAATATTTTAAGATGTGCAAATTTAGAATAGCAATTTCCTATTTTTATATGAATGTTGAAATGTTTAGAGTTGCATGAAGAGATTATTATAATACATGATATGCACTCCCAACTTCCATCATTTTTAGGTTGTCATAATATTAATCTAGTATTCTAGAAGTTTTTAAGATCATTAAACCTGAATTAAGTCACCAAAAACTAGCTGTTTCTTATTTGCACTCCTAGCTCACATTCATCAGGCTTAGGCACTTTATATTTGTTAGTCTTATTGATCTTGGATTATGTTATTAGTCTTGATTTTTTTATGCTAAAATTTTCTTAGAAATATAGATGTTTCAACAAGACAAGAAGCCAGAAGAAAATGTAAACATCTCCAACCTCATTTCCTAGATGTAAAACACACGGTTAGAATTTTTTGAAAAATTACCATTCTCCTACATGTAAAAAATCTGTTGTCTACCTCTTAAGATTAACATTATAGTTGTGAGCACTTTCCAATCTTACCAAATATTTCTTAAAAACATTTCAGTGTCACATATATTAGCGTGCACACTCTATTGTTTAAGATATCTAAGCACGTTTACAAATTTTATTATAATTGTTATATTAAGATTCTTTGTACCTATCTTTCCCCACAGTTCTGATTATTTTCTTATTTTGTATAAGAAAATATACCAAGTTAAAGATGTCACCTTAAAGACTGGTAGGTATTGTAAAAATAATTTAAAGTTATGCCTATTGTTTGTACCTCCTCAAACACTGCTTCCTTTCTCATGTTTTCTGATGACAACAACAAAACGCTTATGTTTCCCACATACATCTTGCCATCATTTGTCCCTTGTTGTTTGCCTACCTAAGTTTTATTCAGTAATTAAAATTTAAAAGTTTAAGAATTACTTCAGAAATCTTTGCGTAATCTCCCAAGGCTGGATGACATGACCTTTGTTGTGCCCTCATAATAGTCCATGCACATCTTGAATAAGACAGGCATATTTGTGCATATTTCTGTATCTCACTCAAGCATGATTGTTATACTTCTCTTTGTAGTCCCTGTGATCAGCACGACTAGCACATGGTAGATAACAAATAATTATTTTTGCATTAATTATTAAACTGATATGTTATTCAATCATAAATTTGATCTTCACAATAAACTTTCTGCATGGACAAATATGATTTTCCACATTATATTGAGTAAAATAAGCATAAAACAGATTACTTGCCTGCAGTTACATAGCTAGAAAATGTTGCCAGGGTTTTTTGGGAACCAAACATGGACCATATGAATCCTATTATATTAATTTCTCAAGTCATCAAATCTGACACAGGACATCTAATGATGGAAATGGCTAAACAATTTGGAAAATAGGTTTGGAGCTTAGAAAGTATTTGGTTACAAAAAATATCACTATCTTGGCCTATATGGTACTAATAGTGAATTTCTATTATCTTTTCCATTGTTTTATTTCTACATTTTAAATTTCTTCATAATTAAAAAATATGAGTGGGCTGTTATTAAATAATGCATGATATGATAAATCTTTTTATAATAATTATTCATATGTGGATCTATAGAGGGAGGATATGAGAAATACAATATTACTAATAAATACTTTATAGTATAATACTTGAAATATGATTTTTCAAAAACCCCATGTTTGGCATGTATGTAAAATTGTCCTTTAAAAAAATTTGGCCTCAGCTAGAGGAGTAATTCTAGGACGTTCATTTGCACCTACCACAATAATTTACATTGTTTTGAAGTGGTATTCTTTACCAGTATAATGGTAAAAAGGAAATAACACAAGCTTTGGAATCAAACAGAGATACCGTTGATTCCGATGAATGTTAAAATTTGTAAAATATTGTGTAGAGCAAGTTTCCTGTGTTAGCTTTCTATTTGTCTGTAACACATTCCCACAAATTGAACAGCTTAAAACACCTGCTAATGATCTCATTGTTCTGCGGGTCAGAAGTGAGCTCAACAGAATAAGAAGTCCGTTAGGTTCTAACAGGATTCCTGGAGGCCAACAAGAAGGAAGTCATGGCCAACTATGAGAAAGTCAGAGACCTATCCTGGCAGCGCTCCAAAACAAAACCATAAGAAACTGGATCAAACCGGACAGGTCCAAGATGGCTGACAAAGTAGGCTGGAAGCCCTAATAAAGAAGAAAAGGCATATAACCCACATTCCTGGAAGAAACCGCACCGGATTCCAGAAGTCTTTGTTTCAAGGAATGAATATTCCACACCCTTCTTAACAACTGTCAGCAAAAGACAGAGACCCACACGCCAATGCACAGTTCTCCCTTGAGCTTCTTGGCCCTCACATCTCAAAAATGTACTATAATACACTTTCCTGCTTGTACTACTCACCAGCTGTGTTATGTTTGTTCTTGAATTCTTTCTCCTAATGACACCAAGACCCTTCGGGGACATCACTTGGACTGGTTGGGTTGAGGCCTCAGGCCCTGAGAGCTCCCTGGTTCACCCTCCAACACAACTATGTTCTCAGTGAGGGTTTCAAAGGCCAAAATCAAGGTGTTGACAGTGTTGGCATCTTATCTGGAGGATAGAGGGAAGAATTTGAATCCAAATTCATTCAGGCTTTTAACAGAATCCATTTCCTTGACATTCATTTGCTATAGCCTGAGGTCCTCATTTTCTTGTGGACCGTTGGCCAAGGGTCACCTTTTGCTCATAGGAACAGTTCTTGGGTCCCTTCCATCTCTGCCTCTCCTTCTTAGAAACCAGCAATAGAATATCCTCTCATGCCAAATCTTTTTCCTACTTTGAATCTCTTTAATTTTTCCTTCTGTTACCAGCTAAGGAAAATTCCACTTTTAAGGGGTTCATGTGATTAAATTACATTAACTTAGATAATTTTTATTTCTGCTTTTTAAAATAAATTTCTTAATTATTCAAGTTTTCTATAACCAACATAATTATATTTAAAAAAGAAAAAATGCTTGTCTTGGAATAGAATTTGGCCTTACCTTATATAATTTTTAATTGACCATTTAAATGAATGAAGCCATATTATTCTTGAGTAGCAGGAGAAAACGAAATCCTGTGGGTACCCAGCATGGGAGCTACTATTTAGATGCATGAAAATTTCCCACTATACACATTTTGGTGAGAGACAAACACTTCAGGCACTTAATTTCTTAGCACCTGCTAAGTGCTAACTTGGGCTCAGTTTATCAGATGCCCCCACCCTGGATATTATATTATATAAATATCTAAAAATTTTTAAGCTAATGATGCAGAGACAGAGCAGACATTTCACTTTGGAACACAGTATGAGCAGCAACATCCAGTAAACAGATGTAGTAATGACTCCCCACTTTCCTTCCTAAATTGTGACAGTTTTAGAAAACAAGTATCAAAGAATTTCTCTGGAACCAGTTCAATGAACAGTGATTTCACTACAATTCCACTACTATCATGACTACATGCATATCAGTTTCCAAAACATAACGACTATACACTCTTGACAAGATTTTTTAAAAATTGTCTGAAGACCCAGAAGAGCAGGGAGATACTTGAAGGGAGTACAAACATGGAAAAGGGGATGACTGAGTAAGTTTCCCATTTTTATGGCTTCTTTCACGAGGAGAGACACAGTCTGTACTATATGTGATGGCCAAACTCCAGTAGAAAATCTACATTGTTTCTGGCCTGAAGAACTAGAGGACAGTGTTTAGGGTGATCATAGCCATTCTAGTGAGGGGTAGAAACTCTGGAAAGCAGAGAGGACAAGATGATAAGACCTAAAATATGTCAAACTCAAGAAGAAATAGATTTCCCAGTGTCAAAAGAAAATTCAGGAAGCTTTACCTGGAAAAACTAATTTATTGAGCAAGAAACAAAATTTCTAATAATGGAGAGACTTCAAAACTTAAAGTGTTGAGAAGATGGGGTCTCAGCAGTTTATGGCTCAGTTTATAAAGAAGGAATGAGGAAATGCATTGTTTTCAATTGCAGTTGGTTACTAAACACTTATATTCCTTCTAAGGTACCAGCTCTGTTTGATCTCATTTATGTGTAGCTTGATGAGCAAGGAAGCCGAAAGATTGCACTGACACAAAGAAAGCTTAAATTCTGGGGGGCGCCAGGATGACTCAGTCAGTTAAGCATCTGCCTTCTCCCAGGATGGACCACTGCATAAGGCTCTCTGCTCAGTGGGAGTCCGCAATCTGCTTCTCCCTTCCCTCTGCCCCCCGTCTCTCCCCGACTCCCTGCTGGTGCTGTCTCTGTTTCTTGCTCACTCTTTCAAATAAATAAATAAGTAAATAAAAATCTTTTAAAAAAAATTTAAGTTTTGTTTAAATTCAGAGTTAGATTTAGGGTAAGTCAGGATAGTTTAACTTTTAATTATGTGGCTATAGGTGTTTGCTTGAGAACGTACCCAAACTATGACCTCCATTTTGGTTTAACACCAATGATAGTAGTTTTCAACCATAGTAAGAATTTCAATTTTGTGCTTATAGCAGCAATGTCCACAATAGTCAAACTGTGGAAAGAACCTAGATGTACATCAACAGATGAATGGATAAAGATGTGGTGTATATATATATATATACAATGGAATACTGT
Source organism: Ailurus styani (assembly GCA_002007465.1). Taxonomy (NCBI): domain Eukaryota; kingdom Metazoa; phylum Chordata; class Mammalia; order Carnivora; family Ailuridae; genus Ailurus; species Ailurus styani. The sequence continues at coordinate 87,642 of LNAC01000390.1, read as the reverse complement.
GCAACCATCAAAAAACCCAAAATCCTGCCATTTGCAATGGAGTGGATGGAACTAGAGGGTATTATGCTAAGTGAAATAAGTCAATCAGAGAAACATAATTATCATATGATCTCTCTGCTGTGAGGAATTTGAGAGTCAGGATAGGGAGTCATGAGGGTAGGGAGGGAAAAAATGAAACAAGATGGGGCTGGGGAGTGAGATAAACAATAAGAGACTCTTAATGTCAGGAAACAAACTGAAGCTTGCTGGGGGGTGAAAGGGTAGGGATAGGGTGGATGGGTTATGGACACTGGGGAGCGTATGTGCTATGGTGAGTGCTGTGAATTGTGTAAGACTGGTGATTCACAGACCCGAACCCCTGAAGCAAATAATATACTATATGTAAATAAAAATAAATAAAAATTTAAAAAAGAATTTCAATTTTGTATTATTTTATAGTTTACTGAGCACTATTACATATTTTTCTAGCCCTCATTAGAAATTATAAAATACATATATGAATAGAGAGGGAGATTGTGAATATTTAACTTTCCTAAAACCAGAGAAAGTGATATAAAAGAGTACCAAAATTCAAAAGCTAGGTTTAACTTTTCGTCTTCTTTCTCCTTGATCCAGAAAGTCTGATTGTGGATCTGGATGGCTCCCAGACATTTCTACTTTAAACATACGTCCAGGTGGTCTTGATGCCTGTGGTTCTTGGATAAGGAATCTGCTGAGGATAAAAGAGTCACTGAGGAGAAAAGCAACTGCAGGGACCACCCCAGTCCTGGCAAAGACTGCCAGCTTTAATTTCCCCATTTTCTTGGCAAATCCAAAGCACAGTCTGCATTTTAAGCTCTTAGAATGTGCAGACCTCCTACCAAGAATTTTCATACCCTTCATCTATTTTTAGTACTCAAAACAATCTGTCAGGGCAGGTATCCCTAACTCCATGGTATAAATTAATAATCTGTTGTGCAGAGTGATCAGTCACCTGATCCAGGAATACAGACAGAATGTGCATTAAATTCAGGTCTATTTGATTTTCTCTAGGATGTCATATGTTATCCTAAGCCATTCCTGACAACTGAGCTATCCCCATGTAGGAAAATACAGAAGAGAAGTATGCAAAGAAAAAGAAAAAAAATTCTTTTATTCCCATGCCTGGATCTTCTTTTAAAATACTCATTGTAAAAAGATGGGGAAGAATCTTTTTTTCTAAATCTAGCCTACCGTTGGGGCACCTGAGTGGCTCAGTTGGTTAAGTGTCTGCCTTGGGCCTGAGTCATGATCCTGCAGTCCTAGGATGGAGCCCAGCACCCACGGCGGGCTCCCTGCTCAGCGGAGGGTCTGCTTCTGCTCCTCACCCTGATTCTTTTTTCTCTCTCTCTCACTCATTCACTCTCAAATAAATAAACAAAAACTTTAAAAAAATTTTTAAATAAATCTAGTCTCTAGTCTGTTTCAGGAGAAATTTTTCTCAACATTTGATTATACTAAACATCCTAATATTAGCAGATCAGTTTCTGTAAAGTAATTTCAGATGCTTCTTAAAGAAAAGAATTCATTTACTATCACAAATTTTACTGAAGAATGAGTTACCAAAGAGTAGAATTACTTAATGTGGCTGTAATTACTAAGTTAAAGTCCTGAATTTCAAAAGAAGAGGCACTAATGATTGGAATATTTCATAGCTAATTTTTGCATTTTTAACTTTCTTTTCTTTCCCATTAATAGCAATGTTTACACTTTTTTTTTCACTGAACTCCCTGCCTCACCTGTTAGCAGCCACTTGCTCTGCCCTACCTCTTCTTCTGCAATTAAAGTTTGGCCTAAAAATGTCTCGGTTCTTTGTTAATGTAAAATCGACTCTACTGAAATTTCCTCTTTAATATGAAGTAAATGCAATTTGGTAGAAAATATCCTGGAATTAGGTTTTCTTTGTCTTCACACCAAGTTGCATAACACTGGTAGGATGCCTACAACTCAAATTTTATTCCACTGTAAAATGAGAATTAAACTACCATTCCACAAATTTACTGTGAGAAATATTAAATATATATGTCAAATTTTTTGTACAATGAAACAATCTTAGCCTACAACAGAATCTTATTTGCCATTGTGATGTTTGATTTTAAACAATTTTACCTATTCAAGTTGCTTATTTTTAACACTTGGGTAATAATCACAAGGGCTGAAATTTTATACTTTCCTATTTAGGAATGAATGTTGGAGAAGCACGATGACTTTTCAGGATTAAACTCACAGGGTCCACGTGACTTCAATTTTTAAAATCACAGTCTTTTTGCCACACCAAACCCCAAATATGAAAAGTTCTTTTCTCAATTATTCAGGCCTCTGAAGAGATTTTATGTCAATTCTTAGTATTATTAAATATTTGCAAAAGAAAAGAACAGACTGTCTGAAATGAATTATTCATCTCCGGCTATGTCTTTATGCATAGGTTAAATCTTCATTTTTAACCTTTTTAAAGATATCTTTGCCTCCCATTTTTAAATATTAAATAACAGTAAAAGATGTAATATGTTTCATTCCTCAAATTTTAGCATGATTATAGTTTTCAAATGAAAATAATTCTCTAGTCTAGAAACATGATTACACTGTGAAAACACTCACTTAACATTATTGTAGTTACATTCCAAAAGCTAGCTTTATATATATTTTTTGCTGCATTCGTTATAATTATTTTAATGAATACTGTTTGACAAATATATAGTTCCTAGAAGATGACTTCAGGCTGCAGTGTTAACCGACCTAATAGCATCTGAATTTGTCAGTGAGTTATCGTATATTAATCTATGTCTAGTGAAATCATATTTCTAAGTGTGTATTCACGGCTCCTAAACTAATAGGTCATTATTACAGTTATGTTTACTAGTGAACGGGATTTTGTTCCTACTGTCTTGAATAGACCCCCTGTAATTAATGACCCTACATAGGCATTAATCATATCCTCTATGAAGGAGCCTAATGATGCTGAGGAGGTGGGTATCATTATGGTGCTAAATTATATTTTGCCTGACAGGGGATGAAATTCTCTTTTAATAATTATTAAAAAGATAGGTAATAAGAACAAGAAAATGACATATAGAAAAATACTACTTTAATTTTAATATAAAGAAAAATTATTTGCAAAGAGCAAACTTTCCTTTTCATGTCTTTTCCCTTACTTCTTGTCAAGATATAACACAGTCTGTGGTTCCCAATTCACAGTTCGGTTTGGAAATGAGAAATGTGTTTTCAAGGTATGTGGGAATATTATCTTTTTCTCACACTAGGAATTACCTGTAGAACTTAACTGGATCATATCCTAAGAGCAAAGGAATATTTTACTGGTTTTATATATGTGAAAATGATTTCAGAACTACAAAGCTCTGTATAAACAGGCTGACACTCATTGTCACTTTTAAATTTCACCTCACAACTAATTAAGGCCTATTAAAAAATTCACCAAGAAAAATGAACTAATTAAAATGGAGAGACTTCAGAAGAATGCTATTCAGAAGAGGATGAATATTGCAGATTAAGATTTCTGGGGGATAATTATAATTGGAAATTAGCAATAGTTTCTCTTTGCTTTAAAGTGAAAGAATAGAAAATCTTTCAATTTTAAAATCAAATTAATTATGGAAGGATAGTAGAGTTATTCTTGATGCCTTTCTTTTCTTATCTTCTACATCAAATCTATAATCACACACCCTCTCTTGTTGATCTTGCCTCCTTCACATTCTTCAAACTACCTAGATGACCCTCTTGATCAAAACAAAAACAATACAGTTTATCACCATCATCTCTGATCATTAGTCACACATCCTCCTCCTAGTGACGTTCCTCCCGTCTTCATATATGCTCTTTCTCCCCAGTGTTTTTCCCCCATGTTAACTTCTGGAACACAAAGTTCATCTTGTCTCTCTCCTGATTAAAAATTCAGTGTCGGGCGCCTGGGTGGCTCAGTGGGTTAAAGCCGCTGCCTTCGGCTCAGGTCATGATCCCAGGGTCCTGGAATCGAGGCCCACATCGGGCTCTCTGCTCAGTGGGGAGCCTGCTTCCTCCTCTCTCCTCTCTCTCTGCCTGCCTCTCTGCCTACTTGTAATCTCTCTCTCTGTGTCAAATGAATAAATAAAATCTTTAAAAATAAATAAATAAATAAATAAATAAATAAATAAATAAATAAATAAAATAAAAATTCAGTGTCTCCTTAATGGTTAATTCATATGTCAACTTGGCTAGGCTATAGTGCTCTGTTGTTTGATAAAATAGTACTCTGGATATTGCTGTAAAGAGTTTTTTTTTTTAAATGTGATTAACATTCAAATTAGTAGACCTTGAGTAAAGCCCTTTACCCTAGCAGTGTGTGTGGGCTTCATCCAATCAGTTGAAGGCCTTAAAAGCAAAGACAGATTTCATGAAGAAAAAGCAATTCTCTTCAAGACTTACACATAGAAACCCTGTCTGCCTGAGTTGTCATCTCTCTCTCTATTTTGATAGACAGATAGGTAGATAATTGATCGATGATAGGTAGATAGATGTGATAGATATAGAGACACAGTTATAGGTAGGCATACCTTTATTTTTTGTTACTCTGGAGAACGCTAACTCATCAATGTCCCCAAAACCTTCTGTTAAAGTGTATGCTTAATACCGGGCTCTCTATGGGTGCCTTACATGCTCAGCTTCATCTCTCTCCAATCACTCAGCTCCCCTGTTGTGTTGAATTTGTGGTATCTTTTTCTCATCTTCTGGACTGCAGACATGGCCTTGGTATACTGTGCCCTATTTAATACCTGCCTGCGGTCCTTGGGAATTCAACCCACGCATCAACTTCTTTTCCTCTTTCATTCCCCTGCCTGCAAAACTGGATTGGGAAATGTCTACTCCTAGAACATCTTTTGGGTACCTTTACAAGACCACTTCTCACATGGTAATGATGGACTTAATATCTAGCTCACCACCGTACTTTTCTAAAGGGCAAAACCAACATATTTTCCATGCATCCCCAGAGTTTGTTGCAATTCTAGGCACATATTAATTGTTGAATGAATCAATCTGCAATAAATTCACTGGATCATGTAATTCTACCAAGTAAAGGTTACTAGATAGGTTACTTATTCTCCTTCCTGTTTATGTTATTCATTTTAAAATATACTTAAATATATATATAAAAAATTTCACTTTTTGAAGGGGATCTGAAACTATTATGGAACTCAGGAGGAGAAAGAGGAGTGAAAACAAAGTGTTTTATTCTGTATATCAAACGGAACTCTATATCAAGTGCTCAAACTAAAGAAGCAAGTAAACTCTAATGATAAGGGTGCTTATTGTGTGTCAAGCTTTGGTCTAAATATTTTATGAACTTAGGTATGACAACTCTATGAAGAACATAATGTTCTTACCTACAGATAAAATGCAGATAGATTTTATAGAAGAAAACCAAGACACAGAGAGTTTGAGCAATTTTTCAAAGGTCCCATGGATAGAAAAGGACTCAGGTGAAAAGATGGCCCATAAAGTTTAATTCTAGCACCTATATGCTTAGTCACTCTATAATATTTTACTCGTGAAGTACCGTATACATATTTGGGGAACAATAATATGAGTAACTAGATAGCCTTCTAGTCCTCCTAGTTCAGCCATTTGTGCAGTACCCATTTTTAAATTTAGCCAGTTAGAGTGGTCAAATACCAGTAATTTGTAATTAATGACTATAAACTTCTGGCTATTCTCTTTCTTGTGTTTATTAATTTTTAATATGTACTTGTTCCAGACTTCTAGAGTCATGTCAAATACACTGTAGCCAGAGGCAAGATCTAAAAAGCAAACAAAACAAAGCAAAGAAAAATAAAAACAAAGAGTTAAAAATAAACTTTTATCATGGCAGTATCTTGCTAAATATGATTACACGGCCTAATTGGGGTGTTGCCAGAAGAGAAGAGGTGATGGTAAAAAAAAGAAAATGTTCTATACACTTTAGAATTTGTATTTGATGATGGTGATACAATATGGTTATCCAGTTTCACTTCAGAAATAGAAAGAGCATGTTTCTTAAGCATTTTTAGCACTGAGCACAAGCAGCTAAGAATCTCCATTTAATGTCTATAGTAATTTATGTGTAGGAACCTAAGTATTAGCTTCTATAAGAATCCATTTCCAATTACCAAGGGACAGATATGAGCAATTTGCTCGCAGATTCCTTAAAATGAACAATCTTAGGGTTGTAACAGATGTGATTATTGAACTGTCTCTTTGTCATAGAGAGTTGGGGCAAGGAGGGATTTCCCCCTTTTTCTTAAAGGCAGGAGATAAATTTCCTGTGTGAAAAATGACCTTCCTCGTCAAAACAATTCTTACTTTCCTTCTCTCTGCTGGTTACTCAGGTTAGAAGCAATGGTAGGTACATGAGAGCGCCCCCTTCAGGATTTCCGTCTCCTGCACCAAAGTAATCCATAGAGCTTTGTTTTGTAGTTTTCTATACCTTTCCCATGGTGCATTTTTAATGCGGCAGTTTGTGATTGGATGATAATTTCCAGATCGTTTGCTAAATTTTCATAGCAATTAGTACTTGCAGAATTACTACTTCTAGATTTTTTTTTTCTTTAATTTCTGAGAAGAGAGAGAACAGGGGAGAGAGCACGATATGTGGGGAGGAACAGAGGAGGAGGGAGAGGGAGAAGCAGAGTCCCTGCTAAGCCAGAAGCCTGACACAGACTCCTGGGCTGGGTCCCAGGACCCTGGGATCATGACCTGAACTGAAGGCAGATGCTAACCGACTGAGCCACACAGGGGCCCCACAATTATTACTTTAAGAATGGTATTTGTGATAGCCAAAATATTTCTCAGATGATAATTTTGTGAGAAGGATGGTGTTGCTTTTACAAAGGCAGGCCAAATGGAGGATAGTTTAGGAAACTATCACCTAAAACAAACTTATTAAGAATGTCCACAATAAAACAAATATTCCTCTGTTGCATGAGCCACCTGTGTTATTTCAAGCATCAAAAACATTGTTAAAACTCTTGAAACACGCATGTGCCTGCAGTTTTTGAACCTTCAATGGGAAGATGGACTGACATTGAAGGTTCACTGGTTAGGAGACATCCAATAACATCAAGCTGATTTTCTGAAATTGCCATTCCTAAAGCTAGTTTCTCAACTGGATTAGTAGTTGAAGGTATCTTTAAATTTTCAGTTTGCCTTAAATAAAGAGCTCCTACAGCTCTCGACAACTTACCCATTTTTAAGGAGCCTCCCTTCCTCATCAGCCTCATGGACATCCATCATGGTCATCCTAAGACAATTCCGGCAACAGGCTAGTGTGCACGCTGCTTAGACATGATTGAGAGAACTAGTCAGAACAAAAGGGAAAAACTAAAATTTTCAATCCTTCAACATAAGATTGTATCAGTCATTTAGTTTTATTTTCTCTCTGTTTCAGTGGCACTGTTACTAAAATTTCTGATATTTCTATAATATTTACAAAGCATATTTTATGTTTTAATTTTCTGCACTTACTCTTTTATGGTCTCTTCATTTTCATAGTTCTTGGCTATTTAGGTTTTATAGTTTTATCTTCTCAAATATAATGCTTTTTATGATGGATTTGCAGACCCTGAAATATTGTTATTGCCTCTTATCAATGATCTTAACAATTAATTCCTTACTGTAAATTCTTTGAAACTTCAGTAACATTCAGTGATTCTAAGATTATGCCTATTTAAGTAAGATTAGGAATTAACTTTACTAGTCATTCTCCACTAAAAGAAAATATGTCTATTTTCAAAAAATCAGGCAGCCCAAGAACAATGCAGATTGAAAATAACAGCAAGAAAATAATCACTCGAGGGCACCTGGGTGACTCAGTGGGTTAAAGCCTCTGCCTTCAGCTCAGGTCATGATCTCAGGGTCCTGGGATCGAGGCCCACATTGGGCTCTCTGCTCGCCACGGAGCCTGCTTCCTCCTCTCTCTCTGCCTGCCTCTCTGCCTACCTGTGATCTCTCTCTCTCTCTCTGTCAAATAAATAAATAAATAAAATCTTTAAAATAAAATAAAATAAAATAAGAAAATAATCACTCGGATATGATTCCTGATATTCTTGCTTTTAGAGTCATATCAGTGGTTTAAGGAATCCAGTTCTCTAGTCAAGTAAGAAAATGCACGTTTTTTGGGAAAGATGACGTATCGATTTGCTAATATTTGGTTACCAGTGTTTTGGTAATACATGAAATCAAAGTGGCTAATTTGATCATGTAGATGGTATTGGAAACTAGCACATACAGCTAATGGATATTAAACAAGTAAGTTTAGATTGTGGCTTTCAGCACTGATAAACTGAATAACTGCTCCTAAAGAGAGGCACATCCTAATCATTCAAACTGTGAATGTTGCCTTAAATGGCAAAAGAGACTTCACAATCGTGATTAAAATTAGTATCTGAAGATAGGGAGATTATCCTCGATTATCTGGATGGGCCCTAAGTGAAATCACAAGTGTCTATAAAAAGAATGTAGAGGAAATTTAACACAAAAGAAGCAGCCAGTGTGAAGACTAAAGCAAGATGCTATACGGCTGGCTTCCAAGGTTAAGGAAGGGTCCCACGAGCCAAGAAATGCTGCTCCAGATGCTAGAAAATGAAAGGAAATGGATTCTCCTCTACAGTGGGAGCACAGCTCTGCCAAAACTTGTCCTGGACCGGTGAAGCTAATTTCAGACTCCTGATCTTCAGAACTGTAAGAAAATAACCTTAAACAACCAAGTTTGTGGTAGTTTAAACGCAGCAGCTATGGGAAACTAATACAAGGACTGATAAGGCTTTATTGTTTGGTTTGTTATTTTGCTTGGCATTCACACTGTGATTTGAATGAAGGCCCAGTAGTTAGAAAACCGTCTTCTTCCATAAATGACTCTTAGTAGGAATTCAATAAGTATCCCTTATATTGATGTTAGCAATAATAGTAAAAATAATGTAAATGGCAAACTGAAAATGATGGAATAACAATGCCTCACCAGGTTGGGGCAATAATTTAGGATCTCATGAAATAGGTCTTCCATTTTATGTAAATCTGAAGTACTACATAATTTTAAATACTGTAATACAAATTCAGTCCTAAACTCATCAGGACGATAGATCTAATAATACATCATTCATAAATGTGATGAAAAAGTTAAAGAACACAAAATCTCCAGCTATAGCTCTCATACTTAATGGATAAAAAATAAACCTTAATCTGGTCCCCTCTTCCAATGTGCAGTCAAATGGCATACTGGTTTCAAATACACATGGTTGGAAGTAGCAGAGTATTTTAATTTTAGCACTGATGGGTAGATCCAGGTATAATTATTGTTGAAGGCAGGGGTCTCAATGCATATGAGAACAAAGTGGCTAACATCTTGACTGTGATAAGAAAAAACATGCATTTCTACCCCAGTTATAAGATTAGGTACTCCTAGAAGTTCTCAGTGGTTTATTTATCAATATATATTATACCCAAATCCAGACTTTAAGTTGTAGCCATAATCACAGGTCCATGGGGCCTAAGGAGCAGAAGTTTTATACAATGGTGGTATGAATTTTCCATGATGGTGTGTAAGTACATGGTGGGGGATCTCAATGCAAATGCAAACTAAACAACCAAGTGATCCACAAGAATGCTTGGACTCTCTCTTGTGCGTTACATGACAACTCCCTGAAAAAAACTTGTCATTCTTTTCTAAAATGGAGTGATAGAATTTTTTAAAAATTAACTAAAAAAAGAAATGCTTTGGAGAGTTGATACGCTATCGATTTAGCCAGGTGATTTTTGAAGCTTTATGACAAATGAGAAGATTCAGACTATCAGAGAAATCAAAAGTGAGGTTTGGAATATAATTCCCATTAGATACTCAGTAAATGAATTTTGATATAGTGAATACATAGTTCTGTGCCAGAATTGTAAGTAAGGATGTCATCCAACATGCCATCAAAATGAAATCTTTTACTTTGAAGATACAAACAACAAATAAATACTTAGCAGCTTAAAAAGAAGAAAGGATCAGTGATGGGAGCACCATGGAAAATGCATTAGTTAAGCTTTAGTTTCATTATTTATATCAATGCATTATTACTGTTTTGGATGTTTACCAAGTACATTAATTTCTTACAGCCATGATTCTTCTGAAGGCTCTAAGGAAAATCTGCCCAGTGCCTCTTCCTAGCTTCTGGAAGTTGCTGACAATTCTTGGCACCCCTCACTATGTCCCTTCAACTTCTGCCTCTGCTGTCACTTTGCCTATTTCCCTCTTTGTCTGTGTCTTTGAGTCCAAATTTTTTTTCTTATAAGGACACCAGTCACTTAACCAGTTAATCTTAACTAACTCCATCTGCAAAGAGCCTATTTCCAAATAAGGTCACTTTCACAGGTCCTGAGTGGACATGACTATGATGTGGGAGGCACACCAAGCCACCCAGTACCCCAGGTCTTTCCTGGAAATATACAATGTTTCCCAACTAGACACTCTTACCAAAGATTCTTTTAGGAGTGTTTTGTTGGTGGCAGTGTTTCTTCACAGCATAAACGAGGTATGTTTTAAAATTATTGAAGTTGTTTCTCTGTTTCTTAGGGCTAAATGCTTTCTTCTCTTAATTCAAATAAAGTTTATTAATCACAAGTAAATTGAAGATCTATGACTCATTAATTTTCAAGTTACTGGTTATAAAAGGATGTTATATAGTTTTTCTGGTGTCTTTATGCTGACTGTTAGACAATAACTAATTTATTCCCTCTTTAGTAAATGTATAATTTTGTTCAAACTGCAACCTCATTTTCCCCCAAAGCTTTTTAATACTATAGCACTTTCAAATGATGTATTTTTTTCTTTTGCATTGATCCATCTCTAAAATTATGCTACTTTCAGAGTGCTGCACACCATGTCTCCTGCTTCAGTCCTGCATTTTCTTTGGCTGATAATGGGTGCGCAACTGGAAATGACTTTTTATTTTTTAACATTTGAAGCTATCATCTCTTATTATTATTGCTTTTTTCTCTTTCTATTTTGAGAGAGAGGGAGCTGAAACGTAGTAACCTTCCAAGCACAAAATTATTTTTACTGATTTTAGTAAAATGATAGAAGTCATACTTAGAAAAACTCATATTCTGTCTGCGGCATTTTTAATGAAATGTTCAGTAGGAATATATTAAATTCTTTGGAGAAATGTAAAGGCTTTTGAAACTATAAATGATCTTAAACTAAAATTCTAATTCATTACTATCTTATGAGAATAAAACACATATTTTTATTTTAGGTATATTTCTATATACTTAGAAACTATTTTAATTTTTTTAAACTGTCTTACAGTAGTTTAAATATAAAACTGAATAGGAAGGGAGAGTATTTACATGTATGTATATAACAGGATGACTATATGTCCAGATTAAATAGTACAACCATATAAAGTAAAAGGAAAATTGAAATCATTGTTTGAAATCAAAGTTGTTGTTTTTTTTTCTATTTCATCTCACTAAAATATCTTTAAAGTGGAATTTGTGGTTCAGTGAATTTAAGATACCCTTGATGTTGAAAGCCATCCCAGGCACAGGAAAGGGTTGCTGAGATATCTAAATAGAGCCCTTTGGTTTTCCCCATCTCCATGGTTATGTCTCTAGGGCTCCTGGGCCACAAGTGCTCTGCTGGTATCTGATAATAGAATTTGCAATTAATGAGCACAGGTCTGCCCTTTGAGCTCGGGCAGTACTCAACTGGCATTATGGCTTGAAGTTTGGCTATAACCCTCATTAGGGCTCTGACTCTGAATGTGATAGATCTATCTGTCCTCTCTCTGTTGTCATCTACTCAGGCACATTTACCAGCCAGAACCTATGTAGTTCACTAATACATCACTCTTGAAGCTAGGCATGAACTTCTCTGTGTAGTCCAGAGTGTCAAGTTCTCTTGGTAGCTAAATTCCAGACCTCTGCCAACCGGTGCTGTGTCAAATACCATACATTGACCAGATCAACTCATGAGGACTTCTATTTACAGAGTTTACATGGGAAAGATCTGTCTTAGGTCTCTTTCATACTCGTCTGTTTATCAAGCCGCACCCCAAGCTGCCAAGAGAGGGAACTGGAAAATGCCAGAGTCTTAACTCTTGTCGACAAGCCTCCATTAGAAATTCTTAGGGCCAGATGTGTTCCAGAATTCAGAATTTGGATGTTTTAGAAAGGTAACCATGTACATATACTATATATTTAATTATATCTTCTATGGGATCTGAGACAGTAGTCCCAATGAAACCCATTCTTTCTCTGTGTGTGTGCATGTGTCTTTGTACACACATATACACATTCATAGTAAGTGAGAACAACACAGATATAGCCTCCCATCAGTTCAAGTCAGTCTCTGCCCTACAGTAGAAATGAGGATAAATAACGTAGACCTCCAGAGTAGGCCCTGACAGGCTAAGAATACCAAGCATGTGCCTGCCTCCCGGGAGGCAAAACACATTTAGGAAACCCCTCTTGCATCACAGTTCTCAACTTCCATGCATTTCCTTACCCAAAAAAAGGCAAAACCTATTCTCTATTGCCTTCAGTCTCTAAGTACCCCAGTTCAACCTTGGATGGACCAGGCTGCAAAGAAACATAATGTAACAGGGTGATTAAACATCAGCATCTTAATGTTCATGAATTATCATCAAGACTACAATAAGTCAGGGTGAAGCCAGGATTCATACTCCTTTTTCTCTGGCTACAGAGCCCACCCTAGATCATGATATAGTCTTTCATCTACCATCAATGATTACCATGTGCCTGACACCTGCTAAAAATCTTTACAATTGCTAACTAATTTAATCTCACAATAACGTTGGATAATGTTTTGTGCCACAAAACAGGACATTAACTTGACCAAGTTCATATGGACAATAAGTAAAAGAGTCAGGATTTGAATTCAGGTAACCAACAACTTCTCTCCCCCATTTCTCATAAAGAGAATCAAAACTAGTTACAATTCATTTAGAAAGGATTCTACCCAAAAAATGACTCTTGAATTGAAAACTTTACATTTGCAGCATGCTAAATAGAAACAGCTAATTTTTTTAGTGCTGTCTGTGTTATTTTTTGTCTATATTTTAAGGAAAATGTATTCTTTGTGATATCACACAAAGAAGTTCCAGTCTATCTTCGTCATCATGCCATATGATGAGTTTAAGGAAGTTAATGAAGAACTAAAGAATTGAGAGGAGGGGCAAGATGGCGAAGGAGGAGGAAACGGATTATCATCAGGTCCCAGGAATTCGCCCAGAGAGCTATCAAACTATTCTGAACACCTACAACTTCTACCTGAGGTCGAAGAGAAGAAGAGCAGCAATTCTAGGAACAGAAAATTGACCACTTTCTGGAAGGTAGGACGTGCGGAGAAGTGAATCTGAGGCGACGGGAAGATAGACCCCGGGGGGAGGGGCCGGCTGCCGGCAAGGGAGCGAGCAGCGGAGCACAGACTCGGAACTGTTAGAAGTCAGTTCCACTGAGGGACGTCACCCCAGAGATCAAGTGGGGGATGAAGCCCCTGCAGGGACAGGGTGGTCTCAGGACCCACGGGGACACAAAAAGACCAGGGGTGTCTGAGCGCGACCGAGCTCCCAGGTCTCAGAGAGAAGCCGGCGGGAGAGACGGAGCTGAGCTGAGGCGTCTCTCAGCTTGGGGTTACCTTGGGCTGTGATCTGAAGCACAGCCGGGCCACTGATCTGTGAGGGGGGACCCCACAGGCGGCAGACCCGGAGAGACTCACCTTCCTCCTCCGGGAGGAGCAGCACGGGAGCGGCTGCAGGAATCTGCCAGGTTCGGAGATTCTAAACTGGGCCGCGCCAGAGACAGAGACACTCGGTCACAGTCCGGGTGAGCTCTGAGAGCGGCTGGAGACCAGGAGACGGGAGGGACTGCTTTTCTCTGAGGCGCACTGAGGACTGAGGCCCCAGGCTCTCGGCTCCTCCGGGTC
>LNAC01000390.1:0-67243 GCA_002007465.1 Ailurus styani | reverse complement strand
GGTCGTGGGGGGTAGGGAGGGAAAAATAATGAAACAAGATGGGATCGGGAAGGAGACAAACCATAAGAGACTCCTAATCTCACAAAACAAACTGAGGGTTACTGGGGGGTGGGAGGGTAGGGATAGGGTGGATGGGTTATGGACATTGGGGAGGGTTTGTGCTTTGGTGAATGCTGTGAAAGGTGTAAGCCTGATGATTCACAGACGTACCCCTTGGGCAAAGAATAAAAATAAAATTAAAAAAAAAAAGAACTAAAGAAATAAGCAAAATGGTCTAAGGGCTCAGTGCCAAAGGAAATGAAATAAGATGCTCAGGTTTGTTCACTTCAGATGATCACTGCTGGTGTTTAAGAGACTCTCTGCAATCTTTCTTGGACTAAATATTGTTAGACGCTGTCCAAACATGACCCTGTGTCTCAAAAAGAGAATCATACAGGAAAAATTAGAGCTGGTTTCTAGTATCAACTTCATCATTTTTTAGCTCTGTGCAGTTATACAAAATGTTCCTTAAATCTCTAAAATTAGTATAAACATATAAAATTCATGAGATATTTATGAAAATTAAATAAGTCAATCATAAGTTATATTGAAAAATACAACACATATATATTTAATATATAATTATATGCATATAATATAATAATATGTTTATATATAATTTGTTTCACTAGTTCATAACTACCAAATTTAAATTTAATATAGACTAAATTAATCACTGGATGCTAAAGCCCTTGGATTAGTTAGGATACAAGATATTCATTCCACTGATTACTTAATAATTGTAAAGGGAGTAAAAAGAATCTTTACAAAAGAGAAATCTGGTACATGACACCCTTAAAAATGTTATCAAAACTTACCATTACCAATAATGAAACAAATTGATTTTTTACTAAAAGGGATATGGTGTCACCTATGCAATATTCTTGGGGGAAATTATTCTAAGTTGGAGGAAACAATCAGACAATTTCAAATAAAGATAAGTCTATAAACCAAACTATTCAACTATAAACCAAACTATAAACCAAGCCTAACCAAACCAAACAATTAATATAAGGGGAAAAAAATCTATAGAATGATTAAAGGAGCCTAAGAGACTTGATAAACACATGTGTGATTTTTAAAAAGATTTATTTGTTTATCTGAGAGAGAGAGAGGAGAGAGAGAGAGAGCACATGGCGGGGGAGGGGGTGGTAGGGGAAGGGCAGAAGGAAAGGGAGAGAGAAATTCCAAGCAGACTCCATGCTGAGCTCAGAGCCTGAGACGGGGCTCAATCCCATAACCCCAAAATTATGGCTGAGGAGAAACCAAGAGTAGGTTGCTCAACCAACTGCACCACCGAGTCACCTCAAACATGTGTGATTTTCGACTGGCTTCTGGATTTAGAAAAAGTAAAGACATCATTGGTCAATAGGAGAAATAGAAATGTACACTGTATGTTAGATTGACTATATTATGTGAACAAATTTTGATTTCTTGAACCTGGTAAACTTACACTCCTACTGCAGGAGTATACGTTTGTTCTTAGGAGATAAATGAAGCAAGAGCTAGGTTGAGATGGTTAAGTTAAAAAAAAAGTCTGTGTGTGTGTGTGTGTGTGTGTGTGTGTGTGTGTAAAAGAGAGAGAAAAGGGGAGAGGGAGAGAGAGTAGGAGAAAAAGAAATGAGAGAAATAAAGAGAAAAAGGAAAAGATGGCAAATGTTAATAATTGGTAATTCTAGTTGACGGAGGAATATATGGGTGTTTATTAACCTATTTTTAAGACTTTATTTTTTTAGAAAGGTTATAAGTTCACAGTGAAATTAAATAGGAGGTATAGAGGTTTTCCATATGCACATGATTTTCCCCCAACACATGCATAACCTCCTCCATTTTCAGCATGGCCCCCCAGAGTGGTTCATTTGTTACAGTTAGTGAGCTTACACATTGACACATCACAGTTACTCCAAGTCCATGCTACACATTACCATTCACTTTTGGTGTTGCACATTCTATGAGTTTGGACACATGTGTAACAACAGGTATCCATCATTACAGTATCATATGGAATATTTTCAACACCCTAAATGTCCTCTGTGCCCTGCCTATGCACTCCTCCTCCTCCCCAATCCCTGGCAACCACTGATCTTCTTACTATTCCCATAGATTTGCCTTTTCAGAATGTCATATAACTGGACATGTAACAGTATGTAGTCTTTTCAGATCAGCTACTTTCAGTTAGTAATGTGCATTTCAGCTTCCTCCATGTCTTTTTGTGGCTTTATAGTTCATTTCTTTTTAGCACTGAATAATACTGCATTGTCTGGATAGACCACAGTTTATGTATCCATTCACCTACTGAAAGTCATGTTGGTGGCTTCCATGGTGTAGGTTTTTATGTGGACATATGTTTTCAACTACCTTGCGTAAATACTAAAGGGCACAATTGCTGGATCATATGGTAAGAGTATGTTTGGTTGTTTTGGTTTTTTTTTTAAGATTTTATTTATTTATTTGACAGAGAGAGATACAGTGAGAGAGGGAACACAAGCAGGGGGAGTGGGAGAGGGAGAAGCAGGCTTCCTACCCATCAGGGAGCCCAGTGTGGGGCTCGATCCCAGGACCTGGGATCATGACCTGAGCCGAAGGTAGACGTTTAACGACTGAGCCACCCAGGCACCCCCAGTTATGTTTAGTTTTATAAGACACTATAATTTGGGAGAAATTTTTAATTTTAATGAAGTCCAGACTGCCTTTTTTTTTTCATGAATTGTGCCTCTGGTGTTGTATCTAAAATGTCATTGCCATACCCAAGTTCATCCAGGTTTTCTCCTATGTTAGAGTCTAGAAGTATTATAGTTTTGCATTTCATATTTGGATCTATGATCAACCCTTAGGTAAAGGGTGTAAGTTCTGTGTCTGATTCATGTTTTGTTTGTTTGTTTTGCCTACGGATGTCCAGTTGCCCCAGCATCATATGTTAAAAAATATACTCTTCTTTCAGGTGGATCAAATTTGTTCCAGATATAAATGTAATAGTAAGCAATCAGTGTTTATCTGTAGTTTACTTGTGATTTGGTGGAAAAATTTCTGTCAAACAGTTAGGAAACAGATTCTACTCTGCTACTAAAGGTGTAAACTTGCTGTTTAAAGTCCCTTTCAGGATGAGAGACTGTGGACTCTGAGAAACAAACTGAGGGTTATGGAGGGGAAGCGGATGGAAGGATGGGTGAGGCTGGTGGTGGGTATTAAGGAAGGCATGTATTGCATGGATCACTGGGTGTGGTGCATAAACAATGAATCTTGGGGCGCCTGGGTGGCTCAGTGGGTTAAAGCCTCTGCTTTCGGCTCAGGTCATGATCTCAGCGTCCTGGGATCGAGGCCCGCATCAGGCTCTCTGCTCAGCAGGAAGCCTGCTTCCTCCTCTCCCTGTCTTTCTGCCTGCCTCTCTGCCTACTTGTAATCTCTCTCTCTGTGTGTGTCAAATAAATAAATAAAATCTTAAAAAAAAAAAAACAATGAATCTTGGATCAGTGAAAAAATAAATAAATAAATAAAGTCCCTTTCAGTTTCTGTATTGGTAATTAGATAACCTACAGAGTTTTTTTATCTTTAAAGTCATGTGAATATGAGGGGGCACTCAGTCGGTTAGATGTCCAGCTCTTGATTTCAGCTCAGGTCATGATCTCAGGGTCTTGAAAATCAGCCCCACATCAGGCTCCCTGCTCAGTATGGAGTCTGCTTAAGTTTCTCTCTCCATTTCACTCTGGTCCTTCCCCCCCTCTCTCAAACAAATAAATAAATCTTTAAAAAACAAAGTTCTGTGAACACAAAATATTAGATTTTAATTGAGTCATACAAGTACTAGGAGAAGAGTCAGCTGAGAGAAACTTAAAATGTTTAGCATGGTATCTTAGAGTCAATGAAACACATTTTAGGGAAAAGTTAAAGAGAAGCCCTTGATATAAAGATGAGCACTTTCCTTCTACTCCTGCTGTGTCCAGCATCTTCCTATTGTATTTCAGTGTATTCCCCTTTCTTAGTATTCTAATTAAAAAATTATCTGAACAAATGGCAATTTTCACAAAATAGTTTTTTCAATACAGAGCTGTTCTGTTAGCATAAAGATGAAATAAAAATCACCCATGTTTTCATGGCTTATAAGAAAGAAGTAAGTTGGACAACAACTTGATATGTCTATGTGAAATATTCAGGTAATTAACAGAATTTTGAGGTTCATAAAAAATCACTACATCCAACAGACCCTCATGACACCACATAATAGATTGATTTTTAATGTAGTGTAGTGATTAGTCTCAGTGAGTAAAGATTACTGACTATAATTTGTTTTGGTGACTTAGAAAAAATATTATCTATTGTGATTGATGATACTCCAGTTATGTATGTGAGAGTCAATAATTAAATTAAATTACATTCAAGGCATAGAGGAATTTTATGCTATTTTATTTCTGAATCATACATTTATTGTTCTTGTCTCAGAATTTTACAGGGATGTTTTGGCCATTCTAATTTTATTTCCATGGACTTATATAAATTTTTTTAGCTATTAATTAGTTGGAATATTTCCAATCTGATGTGTAATGCTGCTCTATAGATACATTTCTGATAAAATATTTCCACATGATTATTCTGATAAAAGGATATTTTACAAAATATTTCTACTGCAAACAATCTTTTGTTTCCTGAGACTGTGATTATGTCAATGCTAATTGAATAAACTAATGACTTGATCAGTCTAATTAATTGCCTTGATTCATGTAATAAAAACCTCTACCCAATATAAAAAAGCATACAA
Organism: Ailurus styani; assembly: GCA_002007465.1. Classification (NCBI taxonomy): domain Eukaryota; kingdom Metazoa; phylum Chordata; class Mammalia; order Carnivora; family Ailuridae; genus Ailurus; species Ailurus styani. Next base: position 62,451 of record LNAC01000390.1, on the reverse strand, counting down.
TTTGTTATCTTGTCAAATCTATATTCCAGATGCTGAAATAATAAGCCTACTGTGTTACATTTCCAAATTTATATGTAAACAGTTTGTATAATCTTCCTTCATTAAAGAATCTATACTCAGGATACAATTATTCAATTATAATATTCCAAAATGTAAACATAATCCTGTCTTCTCCTTTTCAGATTTCTTTTCCTATGCCTTCCCTTAAAGTCTAAGGAAAGAGAATTATGGAAATTTTGTATGAAATTATAGCCCTCACTGATCTCACCCCACAGATGTTTCCATCTAATTCTAAAATACATGTGAAACTCACCTCACAGCGGAGCATCATCGGTTTCCAATCATCTGTACACTTTCAGGTTCTAAGGCCTTTACTTATACCTAGTTTGGCAGTTATAATGGTCCACAGTGTCCTAAGTGTTCTACTCCACCTTCTTTTCCAAAAAATGGTAACTGTATTTTTCTTCTTTCTTTGAAGAGAGATGTGGATATATGACTTACCTGGACCAGTTAAACATAATCAGAAGTCTCTCAATTCCAGGAGGGAGCTGTAAAGAGCTGGTGAATTAATCACTATACTGTCTTTTTCTTCCCTGAGGATCACAGAAGCATGTGTTGAAATAAGTCTCCTTCAGTCCAGGCTCCCTAGTGTCTACAATGGGCAGAGCTTCTCTCTCAGTCAGGCTTCTAGCAGGAAATAAAATTCAGCTCACTTGGTTCAAATGGAGATAATTTAATAGAAGAGAGAAGTGGACAAAGAGACATCACAATAAATGTTGGGGCCCCCAGAAGTGAAGGTGGGGAAGAGAGCATTCCAGATAGAGGAAGTAACACATGCAAATGCAGGAGTAGGGCTAAACATGAGTTTTTCAGCAACTAAAACAAACAACATATGGCTAAACTACAGATACTGAGAGGGAGATAATTATGAAATGATAATGAGAAATTAGTACTAATACTATGGTAAATTGATGTCCAATTGAGTGAAAGACATTGCTCGAAGTACCTTATGTGTATTAACTTATTCTCTTTTTAAAACAATTGTATGAAGTTTTCTCATCTGAGAATTGAGGCTCAGTGAATAAAATATCTTAAATAAGATTTATTTATCTTGAATAAAATAAATATCAGCTGAAGTGTGAAAGAGGTTAGACTTGAACCCAGCAAGCGTGGCTCCACAGCTCTTGTTTNGCCTGTCCTACAGCTGAAGTGTGAAAGAGGTTAGACTTGAACCCAGCAAGCGTGGCTCCACAGCTCTTGTTTNAAATAAGATTTATTTATCTTGAATAAAATAAATATCAGCTGAAGTGTGAAAGAGGTTAGACTTGAACCCAGCAAGCGTGGCTCCACAGCTCTTGTTTATAACTCCACTAGCCATGCTCAGACAGATTCTCTTTCTCCTAAGAGAAATAAGAATCCATTAAAGGGTTTTAAAGAGCAACCAGAACAGATGTGATTTCTAAAATGGCTATCCTTTTTGTAATGTGGAGAACTGACTGGACGGCAGAAGGTACATATTAGTGAGACTAAATAGGATAGATCTCTATTTGTACAAACAAGAGAGGGTGGTGTTCAGCTTAGAGTGATAGCAGTATTGATGTAGACAAATATTCATGACTTTGAGAGATATTTAGGAAGTGAAGTTGTAAAACCTCAATTATGAATTGTATATGGGAGGGAGAGGGTGGAAGCATTAAAAACAACTGTCTTATACAACCAGATCCCACCATGGGGTCATTCATTAAAATGGGATTGTTGAAGGAGAAAAAGCAAGGGATGATGTTTGGTTTAAGACTGGTTGACTTTGAGTAGACTTTCGTTTATCCATATGTAGATACTGATTAAGCAATTGGTGATGTCTGAGTCTCACTAGAGCTATGGATTCAGAGACTATTTTCTAGAGATGGCATTTAAAACAATAGGCATGGATCATATTACTAGAAGAGAGAATATAGCATGAAAAAAATGTGGTCTAGGACCAGTTCTTAATTGTTTTGACATTTAACAGCTAGGGAGAAGAGGTAAGAATTTAGCAAAGAAGAAGTAAATCCCCAGCAAAGAAAAATATGAGACAAAAGAGTATAAATAGTACAAAAAGAATACAAAGAGAAACATAACCAGATGCTTACAATGGAAAGTAGAATAGAGAGCTCTCAGTGAAACAAAGAAAAGATTGTTGGAAAAGATATGCCACAGTGTTGAAAGCTGCTAATAGTTCAAACAGTTAGAAAAATAAATAAACTGTTCTTGGTGTCAGATAGTACCCCAGAAAGCAGTTGTTCCAAATTTATTATTGTTAGTATGTGAAATGGAAGTCCAAACAAATTGAAGGATACGAAATGTGTATCTTTTTTTTACCATGGTATGCTTAGTGTCAATCATTATTTTCTCATTGAATTATCTAGAATAGTTCAAGTGCTTTATATATTCAAATAAGGAGAAATACACTGTCATTTATCAGAAAAATGTATCCAGCATTTGTAGAGAAGGCAAAGGTGATGTAGTATATCGTTTCAACATCATCCTGGGGCATTGTTTAAAGCAATCATGCAAACATCATTTAATTCCCTAGGAGAATGTATCTGACTTAGACTTTGCTCTTTACTAGTTGATTAGCACCTAGACACTCTAAAGTCATATCTTAGTTTACTGGTTTCTTACCAGTAAAAAAAAAGATAAACCCAAATTTCATGGTCTCATTGACAAGTAGGACATTAACCAGTGTTATATGCAGCCTGGTGTTTTTCAGATTTCTTATTTTATTATTTNAAATAAAATAAAAAATAAAGCAATCATGCAAACATCATTTAATTCCCTAGGAGAATGTATCTGACTTAGACTTTGCTCTTTACTAGTTGATTAGCACCTAGACACTCTAAAGTCATATCTTAGTTTACTGGTTTCTTACCAGTAAAAAAAAAGATAAACCCAAATTTCATGGTCTCATTGACAAGTAGGACATTAACCAGTGTTATATGCAGCCTGGTGTTTTTCAGATTTCTTATTTTATTATTTTAAAAAACGTATAGCAGCTCTTCAAATGTTCTTTGAACTAGCTTTAATATCTCTCTGGTCTCCTCAATAATGAAATACCTTTTTAGAAACATTATTTTGTGTTTTTAAGCGTGACTTATTTTGTTCCAGTTATACTTTGGCATAATCAAGTAGTTTACTAGATTAAATCAACTGAATGGGAAAAAATCAGAGAGGGAGACAAGCCATGAGGGACTGTGAACTCCAGGAAGCATACTGAGGGTTACAGAAGGGAGGGGGGTAAGGGGATGGGGTACCTGGGTGATGGGTATTAAGGAGAGCGTGTTGTGATGAGCACTGAGTGTTATATGCAACTAATGAATTATCAAACACTATATCAAAAACTAATGATGTACTATATGTTGGCTAACTGAACATAATAAAAAAAATTACTGTTTTACTATTGTAAATGGTCTAGTGGTGGCCTGAAAACTATTGGTTCACTACAGATTATGTGATAAAATATAAAACTAGTAGCTTACCTGACTATATTATTCTTAGCAGTCATATTTTATTATGCATAGTATGGTATCAAAACTCAACTATCTCAGTTCTCAATTTCCATCACAGTTTAGGCTGAGACTTGAACCCAGTGGATGCAAACTGTTTCCACATTCCAAATTGAATTATGAGCCCACTATTTAAAATGGAATAGAAAGCAAGATTGTTTTGTTGTTGTTTGTTTTTAATCTGAAGCTTCTTGGCTACATAAAGGCAATAAAAGTGTCAGGATTTGGAGATTTAACAAGGACTTTTAGAGAGAGATTTTTGTGGGTTGAGATTCCCAATCACAATCCCAAAGGGAAGAGTGGGAGGCACTTCCCGCTTCATATAATGTGAAAAGAGAGAGGGTCTACAAAGACCACTCAGATAATCCAATATGGCTCCCCTCCCTTTAGCTTGAAGAGCACAGTATATCATTGTCTGACTCATCTCCTTCTAAAGAACAATAGACTGGATAACTAGCTGTTATCAGAGCAAATCAAGAATAGAGATGTCTTAGTTGAAATTGGCTATCTCTTGAGAACTGACAATACCCAATTTCTTCACACTGTCAGTTTTAAGACCAGAGGCTTCAAATGATTAGAGGGACATGAACACTCTAAGTATTCTCTCTGAAAGTCTCACAACCAAGTGATATGTAACAATGAAAGCAAGGCTGATACTAAATTCTACCACACTCAAAAAGAGCCATTTACAGACTCCAGACAGTCATGTCACCTATTACTGAAGCAATATTCAGTTCTACATCGAGTACATTCTAATTTTGTAGGACAACAGATTCCTTCATAACATGGCAGTACATAGGACTGAGTACAGACCTAGATCAAGACCCCCTCTTGGGAAGATGTTAGTCTGTGAGCTCTCTAGAGCTGCCCAAGGCCAAATGCCTGTACAGGTTTACTAGTCAATAAACATGTATCTATTACTATGCATTTAACATTCAACAACTATATATTTTTCTGAATTCCCTTATGCTGATTTATAAATCCTCTAATACCTATTGAGATAATGATAGTTCAACAGTTTTTAAATGAAATCCACCTCTGATTTAAAATTATATGGATTCCTTAATTCTCTCAGTAGAAATAGAAAAAGTTATCAATTTTCAAATGCTACCCCTGGAGTATTCCTGATTAAAGTATTTCAAATGTTGACCAAGTACCTACAGGGTATGATACAAATACAAATTACATAAATTCACACCCAGGATACTGACTTACTTTTAAATAAATAACTCACAAGATAAAACTGAAGTTCTTTATGTATTCCTGAAAACAGACCATTTGCATAAGACAAGATGTAATCAATGGCCCAAAGTAACCAGCCAGAACAAAGTTGCTCTTGGTTCTCCTCAAGGGAACCACAGGTGAGACATTCCTCACACACCATGAAAGTGTCAGCTTTAAACATCCACCAGGCATGTACCACATAATCAATCAAGTATGAACTTCCATGCTATACTGCAAACTCAGCGTGGATCAAAAATTTATCCATTGATCGGGAGGGATATCTCAATTTTACATGAATTTCATAATGTTCAAATTAATACACTGGATTAAACAAAATAATTACCAAGCTGAGACTGTATGGAAAACTGGGAATTACTTGAGGATTTTCGTTATCTAAAAGTGACCAGGGCAGGCATGGGCTATGACCTGCTTTCACCCAAGAGAAATGAAGGCAAAATGAATCTCATGGCGAGGGGTGGGATGGACAGAGGAGGATAAAAATAAGGTTCCTTTATATTTGCACTCAATGAGTCCCATTCTTTCAATATGATTCCTTTTCCAAATTTCTACAGAAAAATAGCATGAAGAGCTCAGGAACAGAGTTAAAGGCTCAAGCTCCATATAGCACCACAAGAAGTCCCTCTCAGCATCCTAAAACCTTTCAAAGGGAATGTGCAAAAATTCATACAGACCACAATTAAGAGAGAAGAAGCGTCAAATACCTGGTGATCACATCCTATCACCTGAATGGATAAGGAGAAAGGATTGCCTTAAATACAAGGTACCAGGGCCAAAGCTCTGGCCACAGCAGGGGGCTTCTGCACCATCAGCTCTTTGCACCCAGGACAGAGGGTGGTGGCAGTGGTGACCTGTGTCTAGCAGGAAACTTGGAGGTCATGTCCAGAAAACAGTCATTGTATTTACGTCCCAGTTGCTACCAGAAGTTTTGAAGGGATACTTCCCCCAGCACAGTTTCACATGAAGAAAGGGACTGTGCTAGAGTCTCACTCAGTTGAAAAGATGCCACATCATTATGGACCTTAGCCATGGAAGTCCCATATCTAATTTGCCCTTTGGTCCATAAAAAGTCAACTTCACATGCATGTCTGGGGCTCATGTTTGTTCATTAGCTGTCTTTACATTTTTCCCTCCTGCCATGTCATCGGCAGCTCGACTTCATCTTAGCAGAATGCTGCCTGATTGAAGCCCCAGAGAAGTTCATCCCTGGCTCAATTCTGGGCAGAAGAGAATAGAAAACACTTTTTAAAAAACCTCCATAGGAATAATTGCTTCGTTCAGATTATTCAGAGTGGAGCATCTTTGAAACAAACTTCTTATTTTTTTATTACTCAGTTTTTCATAGCATAACTACTGAGTTAATCCTTTTCCAGTAAGAGTAAGAAAAAGAAAGAAAGATAAAGTAGATGGGGGAAACAAAAGTTACTATGTTGCTTCATATGTTTTAAGACACTGTATTTGTGGTTGTTCAAAATTTCAGAGTTTAAATAATGTATCAACTGATTGGCTAAATAATGTCAACCAATATCCTCTGCCACTAGTGATCTATTACATACAGATTTTCTCTGGGTTATAGTTCTTCTGTAACAATCTCAAAGTGCTTTTGGCTTAAAGGAACACATTCCAGAAAAAGTGTAACTGAAGAGAGGATTTAGATTGGGTAGAAGTTTGACTAACGTCATAATTTCTGTACATTATTAATTACCTCTTCTGCTTGCAGCAGCTCTAAACTGTTGCTGTTTAACTTTATTATATTCATTTATCATGTCTATTTCTCCAAGAAATTTTCAAATGTGCCAATACATTTATAGAAATTTGGGGGGGGGGCACCTGGGTGGTTCAGTGGGTTAAAGCCTCTGCCTTCAGCTCAGGTCATGATCTCAGGGTCCTGGGATCGAGGCCCGCATTGGGCTCCCTGCTCAGCAGGGAGCCTGCTTCCTCCTCTCTCTCTGCCTGCCTCTCAGCCTACTTGTGATCTCTCTTTCTCTCTCTGTGTCAAATAAATAAATAAAATCTTAAACAAAAAGAAAAATTTTTCAACTAATTTTGGAATAAATAAATCATTCATGAAATACAATACTAGCTGCATGATCCTTGATAAATTAAAATTTGTTTTTACTGTCCTCAGTGATACTTCTGTTCACATACATAGAACTACCTAGGGTGACCTGATTCCCCCGTGGAGCTAAGAGCCACCACTGCATTCTAGAGGAGGAATGGGTGGCTGTGAAAGGTCACAGGTGGCCAGGTATGATGCTCAGGTGTTCACACTGCTTCCCAAGCTGAAGAACTGTTTGCCAGAGGCAACACGTCGGAACTGTCAAATGCAAACCTGACATTGTCATAAACCAATGTCATCATTTAAAAAGTCCCTATTGCTCTCTATAAATTAACTGAGTCTCACTGTACTTTCTCATTTTGATATTGGTGATTAACCTGTGATGAATCCAAAATGCCACAATCAGTGGAGAAGCATATTTTTGGTTAGGTGAGCCAAGTTATAACCAGAGCTAAATGGACTGTATGCTGTTGTAGTCTGGATAACTATCAGTAACAAATGAACTCTAAATGCACACAGTTTCCTTGGAGACCAACTCAAGAAAGAAATGAAACGTGTAAATAATTAGACAAAAGTCAATATAGTGCCCAAACATTGCATCTCCAATTAAAATTAATATAGTGCATAGCTTCCTTTCAGAATAAAAGGTTAACTAAGTTTCCTTAAAAGACACTGCATGTCAACAAAAGTAAAAATAAACAAGAATTGAAAACAGAACTGGAAAAAGCTTTTCCATGAATTTGTAAGATATGAAGTAAGTGTGTGTGTGTGTGTGTGTGTGTGTGTGTGTGAACGTATGTGCAGTTAAAATATGTTGAAGAAAGAAGAAAGATGAGTGACCTCCCTGCTTTTCTTTCTGAAAAAATGTAGTTAGGAAGTTCTGAAGGTTCTGAACTTAAGAAATATATTGATAGAATGAACTAATAAAACTCCCAGCTATAGGAAATGTAATTTTTAGAAATTGCTCAACAGGAAAATAACACACAGGTAAATACTTGCAAAAAATAGACAGTCAATCTTAAGGATTAGTAATCATGAGATTTTTTCCATGAAGACTTTGAGCTGCTGATAGGAGGCTTGTATTGGCCATAAAGTAAAACAAGTAAGTACTTGTATTAAAACTTGAGAGAAAAATCACTTTTTTCTTATAGCCTAGTAAATTGCAATCAATACTCTGCTTGCCTTGTAGTCAAGATATTTTTATCAATTTATCTGCAATTACCAAAGAAATATCATGCAGAGGTAATTATGTGCTGTCCCCACTTTTTGAAAAGTAGTGTTTTACCAAATAGTGCTTGGATATATCTATTGGCCCGTACAAATTCACAGGGAATCTGGAGAAACTGCAGAGAGAAATGTGTCCTTCTTTACAATTTCATTTCCAAGTTCTGTAGAGTTAAGCACCTGCTAGTTATAAAACAGTTATGTGCATCTATTGGTCTGACTTTTATTATTTTATCAATATCTCTGTGTAGAGGACTATATTTAAAAGACACACTATTTTACCTTTATTGGCTAAAATCTTTCCTCTTTTTTCTGTTGTTAATTATAAATCTTGTCCTTTGGATCCATGTGTTTTTGTAGTTTATTAGCAAGCCAGAAGATAATATTATAATGGGTAACATTTATTGAGCATTTACCATACGCCAGGCACTATTTCAAGGACTTTACATCAATTAGCTTATTTAATCTGCACAACAAATATTGGAAGTAGGTATTTTGTTATCTCCTCAATTTTACCAATGGGAAGAAATAAGGCACAAAGATGTTGAGACATGCCATTGGTTGCAGGATGGGCAAGGAAGAGAGTGAGGCTTTAAATTCATAGTTCTCTCTGAAGCCTAATGCCTGACCACAGTGCCATATTCCCTCTGTTATGAAATACTCAGCCAAATAAAAGAAGAAAAATCTTTCCTGTAAACAGCCAGTCTTTCAGGCAAAATCACCAACAGCTTACAAAGGATGATATTATTTAACATTAAATAAGTAAAAATTGCAATGTTTTAAGCAGCTTAGGAAAAAAATAAAAGGGCAGGTTACAAAGTTTTGTACATGTACAATATGCCAAAATAATGTCAAAACTTCACTTATGGTGTGCACAGAAAGTATTATTTTAAAACATAATACGCCAAAAACTTAACATATGAGGGGCTTACTGTTCCTTTGACATGATGGCGCAAGGGGAGGGGAAGGATGACTTTATCACAGGTAAACCGTTGTTTTTTTTAAAGCCTGCAGAATTATTTGTTTTCATGCTATGGATTGTAACAATTTTTAAATGAAAATACCTTATGTTTAACATTATGCTTGAAAATATTTTGTACAACCTTTTAGAACTATAGTGATTTGCAAATATTAGAGAACCAAGTGTGAGACCACCTCTTTGTGGTGGGAAATTATTACAATTTTAAAGAGAAAAACTGGTATGTCCTAGTCATCACTGACTTTTTCAGAAGCTAACATTTGTGTGTGTGTGTGTGTGTGTGTGTGTGTGTGTGTGTGTATTTTCTGAGCTGTTTGTTTTTCTCCTGACTCCTGAATTTTCTCTCCTTTTTTCTATTAATTATTGCTAGCAGAGAAAGATATGCAATATTTAGGGTCTTATGCAACTCTTGACTTTCGGAGAAAAAAGCATAATTCTGGATCTTGGGGAAAATTAAGGATAAATTAGTGGCACCATATTTGTTTCTTCTGTATTTCTTTTTTTTTTCTTCTGTATTTCCAAGGAGAAAGTATTCATTTCTAGAATACAAGGAACTATTTCACTGTAGGTTCAACCAATGTGGTGGAACCACTAAGAGATTATATACCTTCTTCCCTTCCTGACTGCCTGTCTTGTGGACTCTCAGCTCCAATATCAGACATAAAGCAACAGTCTTACCCAGACAATCCCATAAAGTCAAATCCCTAGGATTTGTGTCTGATGCTGGAGCTTGGGAGTTACAAAGTAGGCAGTGAGGGGAAGAAGATGTATGTAAAGTACAGCAACAACATTCAGGCACCCAAAAACAAAAGGTGGAGGCCACAAAAAAAGTCTAACCCTATGCCTCCAACCTTGGTTGTGTGGTTGTCCTGCAGAAGTCAAGGCCTTTCATCATGGAAATAAATACCCTCATTGGTCCAAGAGTAGAAGTTGAAGGAAGATCCAGTGGAAGCTGGGGCAGCTGGAGACCTGGCCACTGACTCTCACAGACGAGATGAGCCAACAGATGAATGAAAACATGTATGAGGTACAGACCAGCTGCTGCTTCATTTCCCCCCTCTACTATGCCATAAGACACTCTGATGTGCCTCATCCTATCCAGAAACATACAGAAAATTCTGGAAATTGTAATAAAGTCTAGCCAAGTGGACATATCACAAAGCCACCACAGTTTACCCCTTGTCAACTCAGTACCCATACATATCTCTCAAACGACACTGATCTCCACAATTGAAACTGGCAAAATCATGCTTCCACCTAACATAGTACAACTATCCCTAATATAACTAAAAGAAAATTAAGCCTTTCCACAAAAAGGGTACAAATTCCATTTTTTGTCTCTGGGTGATACCATTTTTCTCGTTGTTGACTCATCCCCCCTCACTGACACTCTGTAACTTAAATAGGGAGATATAAAATTAACCACTATTAATGCATCTTATTTTATATTATTGGAGGATGAGGAAGGAGAGGAAAAACAACAAAAAATTGCATGATGCGTGTATGTATACATAACAACATTCATATCAAAATAAGGAAAAAACACTCATAACTATTACAGTCCATAATTCTCCAACTGATCACATGCTCCTAGCTCATATGTATCACAAGCTTCTTCCACTAAAAGCCATACAGGGATTTCTGTTGGTCATAGTTTCTTGCCTGGTAAAGATATACAAAATTCATTCCTGAAGGATCTGGGCCATTAGATGTCCAGCCTGAACATGACTTGAATGGTAGGACCTGAGAGTATTAGGGAGCACCCTAGAGAATCTCCTGCCTTCTCTGCATACACTCCATTGTCCAGATTGTTGAGTCAACCCAATTTCACCTTGATAGAAAAATCACTCCAATGGGTGCAGAAACCTTATTCTTTTTCTCTTAATTCAGGAGACATCTGGCCAGGTCAAAGTCTCCACTTCCAGTTCAATCCTATCATTGTCATGTTACTTTTCAGAAACACAGCTCTCTTTGGAACTAGGATCTTGAGACTCACAAGACTCAAAGTCACCAAAATGAGAAGCGTGCGTTTTGTTTGTAGATTATGTGCAGTAACGATGGAAAAGCCTCCTTCACTTTTCTCCCTTGGTTTCCTTACACGTGAACTCTGACTATGGGAGAAATCTCACTACACATGAAAGCCGAGCATATAAAGCATCCCGAAGATATTACCACAACCCTGAAAGGTATTGCTGGCACCATAATTAAGGCTTCATAAGGCCATATCACAATTCTCTCAGTTGTGCTATAAGGAAAATCATGGTTACACTGGTTAACTCGTTGAGAATGGACCCATTGCCATATTTCATTTGCTCTGCAATAAATCCCTTGGTCAAGAATGGTGCTGTGGGGAATAGCATCATGATAGATAGGGATTCTACATTGCACAGAAAGTAGACCTGTGGCAGATTGGACACTCAGCAGTGCCTGCAGCCAGTACGCCTTGATGACTAGAGGTTCATACTGCTAAGCCCACGCAAACCTACATCTCTCTCAACATGACCACTTTTTCCTAAGCTCATTGGTCAATGACAGGAGTGGCTAGAAGAGGTTGATTGGTGTTCATAGCACATGTCTTCCTATCCAGGTGAGTATTAAAATCTTCTTCATTGAAGTCACCCTTTGGTGACTCTTTGCTTGAGACACAAATAGTTCAGAATGTGTTTCTGTTCAAAGAGTATCTCCGCAAGATTCCACATGTCACCAGTTTTTCAGTCTCGTTCCTTTTAAGACCTCAATCATCCAGCCAAAAGCTGGCCATGCCTATGTATCAATATAGACCTACGGCTCTGGCTATTTCTCTTTCCAAACAAAATGAACATCAGTTACATTTTTCAAGTTCTGCACCTGAGAAGATTCATTTCCCTGTCCTACAGGGCTATTCCAAAGTGGGGCTACAGTGCTGCACTGTCCTCTTTTGAAAGGTACCTGAATAATGTGCAGGACCATGGATTAACTAAACCTGAGGGTCGCTTGTTGTTCTTGTTGGGTTTTTTGTTTGTTTGTTTTTCATTCAGTTAACTGAAGGGAACTTCCCATGAGATGCTAGAGGTTCTCTGGGAACCAGAAGCTAATGTAGCAGGAGTAGGGGCCATGCATGGGCACTTGGGCCATTTCCTTGTTCATCTTACTTGTGCTTTCAGGGCCTGTTAAGCCCCATGTCATACAGACCACTTCCATTTGATGATGGAGTGATTCCATGCATGACCAATTTTATGGCTTAGTGGGTTAGACAATTCTCAATTCATGATGGGCAGTTCCTATTGCATGGAAACTTGGTGATTCATGGTCAAGTTTTCAGTCTCTCCTAAAGGCCAGTAGCAGGCCTAGAGCTGCTTCTCAAGACATTAGTTATCCACAGGGTGTTGCTCCAAAATTCTAATGGTTTGTATAGTGACTGACCTGTATTACTTTGTGCAAGTCTCCAGTCAGCATCTCTACCTGGCCCCAACACTTCATGCACCATCAGATGTGCTGGACCACACAGTCTAGGGTCAAAGCAGATTATTACACAGCAGCCTGGAGCTGTTGCAGAGTCTCCTTTTACTCAGGGCCTGACTCGAAACTGCAGCTTATTGATTCACTCGGTAAATGGGTTGGAGTAGAACACCCAAATTCCATTAATTCCTACAGTCTTTGGGGGTAGTTGAAATGATTTCCTGTAGACATACAAATTTAATATCATAAGTATGCTCTGATTCCTCCATAATAAGCAGAAGTTCAAATCAGATTTGGAGACATTTATAAAGATACATTATTGAGGAATTTCAAAATGTTCATTGTCACTCTTTAAAGATTACATTGTTTCCTAATCAAAATTAAAATGTATTTCAATCAATGCTTCCATTTGTGGTTCATGTGATAACATATGCCTATGCTTCTATTTATGTGATAATTTCTTTAGCTAAAAATTGTGGAAAATATTGATGTAATAAGTTCATTACTTTTGGTAAAATTTAGTTGATCCTGATTTCTAGAGGTGAAATATTAAGATGGAACAACAACAACAAAAAAAGCTGTAAATGAGAATCCATAAAATGTGGTTTTCTGCTTTGGAAATATAAATGATGGAGAAAATTGAAAGGAATATTGATTTATGATGATGATAAAAAAGAAATCCCCCAAAAAAGATTATGTTCTGGAAAGGATGTAAAAATTCCTTTTCCAATGAGTTTAGAAGGAAAGGAAGGGAAGGGAAGGGAAGGGAAAGAAGAAAAGCAAAGCAGAGAAAAGCAAAGCAAAGCAAAAAGAAAAGAGAAAAGAAAAGAAAGGAAAGAAAAGAAGGCAGGAAGGGAGGGAGGGAAGAAGGAATAAGTGAATGAGGAAGAAAAGGAAGAAAGAAAATGATAGATTCTCAGCACTGGAAATATACCACATAGAACCAAAATGACAAAAGAGAGACATGTATTGAGATTTCCTTCAGTGTTGTTTTTAAAATTCGTGTTTATAATTTAGAAATCACAAATGTTTATATGTATCATTAATATTGAATAGTAAGGTAAAGCCTGATTTTTGAGGATACAGATGATTTCTACTATAGAAAATAAAATATATATGCTCTGTTCCACTTCTTGTTTGCCTAGAATCTGTTTCCAACCTGGGTAATTTGGCTTCTTTCTCGTCTGCATGTACACATTAAACAGAAGTTTTATTCAACGTGCTGTTTATTCAAGTTAACACCTTGTTAAGACACTGCAAATTCACTAATTTATTTGCTGTATTTGTGACTAATAACTTATCATGCAGCAGGCTTTATCCTATGTTTTTTAAAGAAGTGCTGATGCAAACCTCTGAGCTACCCATGTAACTGTTAAAAACTCCTCCTCCTTTTGTTAGAGTGCCAATTCCCATTTCTCCCTGCTGTGACTTTTACTGCTTTTTTACGGGGAGACTGCGCAGTACCTTATCCTGCAGGAAGCCCTCCTTAGTCATTCACGTTGGTGAGCGGTCTCCTTGTAGGAGTACAGATGATTAACTGCAGGTCCTCCTGCTGTTCTCAGTCAGCAACCTGCTCTCTAACTGGTTCAAACAGATGTTTCTCTTTCAGAGCTTTAAGAACTATAATTGGGTGGAAAAATAGCATGTTTCACTTAATTCAATTTACTACTAGCATTCTTTTGTTAGAGAATTCATTTAGAAGCCACACAAATATGTCGTTTTGAACAAATGAAAGGGCGATGAGTTCTAGGATGCTGTCCCTATGCCAGTGAATTGTATTGCAGGGCAGTTGATACTAATACTCAGAGAATTCCATCTGAACTTATGCTGGACCAAACTGGTGACAAAGGTCTGCATAGAGTCTAAAGTTCTCTGAGGCCAGGTAACTTGTCTTATTTATTTATTTATTTTTAAGATTTTATTTATTTGAGAGAGCAAGCAAGAGGAACAAGGGAGGTGGAAGGGCAGCAAAGGGAGAAGGAGAAGCAGGATCCCCTCTGAGCAGGGAGCCCAAAGTATAGCTTGATCTCAGGACCCCGGGATCATGACCTGAGTGGAAGGCAGACGTTTAACTGACTGAGCCACCCAGGCGCCCCCTGCCACAGGTCATTTGTAACACAGGAGAAGTTCATTGATACCAGTCAGGTAACTCTTCTACCTGGATTAGTGTTACGTATCTATTTTGTGGCCTATAACATTAGACGGCCAAAAAATTTTAAGTAAATATTATATTTAAATATATACTGTATATATTAATAAACACTAAATATATTTTATTTATTTAGCTATATGATATGATATACAAGAGAGTAATTAAAAGAAAAGTATAAAAATATAATTGCATGACTATTTCTTATGTATACAGTAACTTTGTTATATGCAAATATCAATAAGTTCTAATTTATTTTGTATTTTAGTGGACACTAAAACCAATGTAAAGGGATATACAGCGTATTTTAAATATTTAATTTATGTGAGAGGACCCAAAGGTATTATAAGCTTGTGCAAATGTGATATGTGATTTTGAAATTTTTATTGACAGACAAGAGTGCTTGAACAAAATGTCAAAGTCTCCATTCAGTTGATCACTCAGTATTTCATATTTGTTGTTTTTTACACAATATTTTAACATCTGTCTTAATTTGAACCAATGTGGCACATTAATTTATCAGAATACTATTTAATTGTACTTATAGGTTAAATGATCATTTTGAACAGGAAGGCCCAACAAGAATTTCTTCTGGATACTTCTTTTGTTAGACACATATTATTTAAGATCACTTATTGTGGTTTATGTACTTTTAATATGGAGTAGAAGACCATATTAAAACTTGGATTTTGTTTTAGAACATGTTAGGAAATTTGGAGCCATAATTTTGGAGTTGGGACTGGAGCTAACATCCAATGCTTAATAGTTTAATAATTTACTATTAGGGTTTCACTGTATATAGTTATGCTTCTAAACATTTTCTCTGCAGTATTTCTGGGATAATTTACACTAAAATTAGTTTTTAAAAAGCTCATAAATTATGAGACTTAACTATAAATCCAGGGAACCACTCAATTTTAATTTGCTTCACCATTGTCTGGTACATATAAACAAAGTCATCTTTCTTACTGAATGAAGGATATCTGTATTTGTGGCACTTTTTAACAAACACCTTGTCATATAAATAAGGCAGTTTGTAGGGTATACTAACGAATTCAGAACACATGGGAAAGCTATCTATCTCTTAATAAAGTCATTAAAAAATCTTTCATTGGACCAATGGAAGCCACATAGTGACAACTTAAATAATTATAAATACTAATCTTCATGCAAGCTATACCATCTTCCAAATTTAGCAAGTAGGAGAGGGTATTCCTAAAAGACTTAATCAGAGATGTGGCACACAAATTTTTTTCATAGAAAAATATTATGAAGCCCACTGACAAAATACTAAAAAATAACATTAATTTTTTTCAAAAAAGTTAATTTGTCAGAATTATAACCTGTGTCCTATTTCTGATCCCTTAGAGATTATAGTCATCATTTTGTCACTGTATTTCAGGTACATACAATCTGGTTCCATAAGTTTCAAAAACATACTAAGTTCTGTTATAGACAGGTTTTCTTCTATTCATACCTTCCTTTTTATCTCTCAATGTATCCTCCATTTCACAAATTAATACAGTGTCTTGGACCATATACCTATTGCCTTTATAAACTCTCTACATTATCCAAGAATTATGACAGCTTTTGGAAGTCAAATAACTCCATTAATTTCCTCTCTTATTGATAAAGACTGTCATTTGGGAGAAAATTAGATCTCCTTTCCCCCTTCTATTAGCCCAATACTTTGCTCCATGCAGATTAAAGAATAAAAGAAAAATCTTTAAGGAAAAGAAAATCCACAACATAACAACATAAAAGCCAACCTAGATTCTTAGAATAGAAAAGATTCTTTCCCCTAATGCAGAAAGCCCCTATGTAATATTCCGGAAACATGGTTAATAGTCTTCGCTTGAACAATTCTAACCCTGGGGATAGCACTACTTTATTAAGGAGTTCATTTTATTGCTGGACAGCTTTAAAATTTGGAAGTTCAACCTGATGTTTGTTCATTTTTTTCGTATAGATCATGAGCAAAGTGCAAAGGTAATGCAGCTGACCTCATCTAGACTCTGACCTCATCTAGACTGTGAACAGGGGCGACTTCCCTGGATTTGTGTGTTTTGTATTCCGGATGACTTGACAGCAAATAGCCATGTAAAAATATCTACATCGATTCTTTTTGTAAAATTTCATAAAGATGTTAAAATACTTTCTTGATAACTGAACTCATATTCTGAAATAAGAACCTGAACACACAAATCTTCTTTTCCTCCTCACTAAGGATAGGGTGATACTCTTCACTCGCGTGCCTGAAACGATAACTCCAGTCTGATCCGGAGCCTACATCGTGTTCCCTCTGTAGGTTTTGCCCAATTCAACATGGCATATAGATACATTTGCTTCTTTTTAACAAGGTGTGCTAGCCTATTGCTTTTGCCCTTGTTAAAGTACCATCTTTTCCAGTGAGCATTGTGTCTTTAAGAAATAACCTTGCATTTCTCCAGCATACCTGGCTAGATGCTGACTGTGAAATGCATAGAGCTATCCATCTGCCTGAGCTTTTGATGCTGTGAAAATGGAAGGGAGATTAGTGTGTGAGGATCATGGATACCAAAGCTCTTTTAGAAGGCAAATCCAATCACGCTTAGCATTTGAATTCAAAAAGTGTAATGGGGTGCCTGGGTGGTACAGTTGGTTGATCATCTGACTCTTGGTTTAGGCTCAGGTCATGATCTGAAGGTCATAAGATTGAGCCCCACATCAGGCTCTGTGCTCAACTGGGAGTCTGCTTGAGATTCTTTCTCATCCTCTCCCTCTGGCCCTCCTTCTTGTGCTTTCTCTCTCTAGAATAAATAAGTCTTTAAAAGAAAAAAAAAGAAAAAGTGCAACAGTCTCCAGCCTTGGGGCAATGCCAGTGTGATAATAATGATTACCCAAGTGTCATTAGCTGAGGAAATTATGAGGTTTGAGTTTTCCAGACTGGACAAATCACTAGAAGGTCTCTAGCAGTCAAGGATAGCAGTTGGTATCTTGGTTGGAAGATATTCGGGATGGTACAAATACAGTTTAATTTTAAACATTTTCATATATACGCCATTCTGTATTTCCAACCAAAACATCAACTACCGTCTTGAAGTACCTGAATTCATATAAACTAAGGGTATAAAACTAAAACAAAACAAAACAAAAACAAAAAATTACTTCTAAGTGACAGAGGCTGAAACTTGTATCTAAAATATCACAAGAGTATCAGTCCAGGTCCTTTGTTTATGTTTGTATTTGTAAGCACTGAATGTTTTTTGTTATACATAATACAAATTATCACTTTTTCTATAGTCTATAATATGTCAAGAAAATCCAAAAGCATTAAAAATTAGAACTACTCTAAAGGTACAATATTTCAAGGATGTGTTTTTAAATAATATTACTCAAAAAGATGGCAATAGAATAAAAACAAAATCAATGAATGAATACTTGACAAAAAACTAAGTCAAATAGATATGTGACACTAGGTTGTAGTTAGTTTATTTTTTTAAGATTTATTTATTTATTTGTAGAAAGAGAATGAGAGAGTGCACACTCATGGGAGAGAGAGGGAGAGAATCTTCACCTTCCCTGCCGAAAGCAGACCCTGACGCAGGGCACAATGCAGGTCTCGATCCCAAGAGATAATCACCTGAGTCAACACCGAGAATTGGACGCTCAACCGACTGAGCCACCCAGGCGTCCCTAGGCTGTAGCGGTTTTGAGACAAAACTAAGTTTGACACAAAACTAAATAGAATGTACATTCAAGGAATTGTTTAGACCTGCCTACAATGGTTTTAAATGCATAAGAACAACCACATGATTTGGTTCTTTTTCCCAGGTTAAAGGTGTTGGTCTCAGGGTTATTTGTTATAGAGAAATCTTTCAAAACAATTCTGCAAATGAGTGTGAAAAATAGGAACAGGAGTTTCTGAAATGATAAAAGGAGATTCTTGATAGTAGCTATGTCTTTGAAAAGAAGACTCATATTAAAGATTAAGAAGTAGAAAAATTAGCATTCGAGTATTGTCTTTAATTCAGAGAGAAGTTTCACTAAATGAATAATAAACATATGGAACATGTCACCAAGGAGACCAATTAAAAATGTGATAAATCAAAAGTACTGTCATCTTTTCTAGTGGAACAGAAGTAAAGGGAATAAGACAAGAGAACACAGTAAATGTTTTCTTTCATGGAAAAGCTCAGCCATTATTATTTTTCTTAATATGGAATACACAAATTAGTCTCTCTCTTGGGGAAAATTCCTAGCAGCAATCTCACCTTGGCATGTACAGTTTTTTTAAATTACCGTTTTCCCATCAGAATTCTATTCTAAAATACACAATACTAAAATTGCCACCTTTTTCTTTTTTTAATAATGAAATCGAAGTTCAAAGTTAGGTAATATTTCCATTATTGTGTAGGTAATAAATAGCAGAATGTGGTTGGGAATGTCCTCCTGTCTTTTACCTAAGTTTGAGAGAAAGTACATGTTCTGCTTGGGACCAAATTTAATCCACAGCCTGTACCACAGGTACTTCCTCCATAATTAGCCATTGGGGAAGTAAACAAGAGAGAGTTTGAAGAAAATGATGTGGTCAGTAGCTTTTTTTCTTAAGTTCCCAGCCTTTTTCCTTACATCTACTAATGACTCTACCCTACCACATTCTATTCTCTAGTTATATTTAAATTACTTTAGTTGGCTTCCATTATCTTGCTCTCTCCCAGACCTCCAAGTTTTCTGAGAGGTCCTTCCTTCTGCATTCCTCCTCACAGCATCCTATCATTCCTTACACCTGACTTCTACTTCTTTATATATGGCTTTAGTTTATGCATTGCTTCCCCTGAGAAGCTGTTTCTGATTCCCCAGATGAAGCATCTTCTCCAGTGTTCCCCTACAGAAGTGTATGTCTCTTTCATTTTATAACTTATCTTGTATTTTAATTGCTTATATAAATAACTTCATTTTCCCCTATGCTTACAATCTTTGAGGACAGGCATTGACATTCTTGTTCTGTATGTTATCTTTGGTATCCAACTGAGTATCTGTTGGAATCAATGTTACATGGTTGATACTTGGTAAATATGTGTTAATAGCTCCCAGTTTCTCCTTCATAGTCAAGAAAAATAATCTTCTTCAGGGATTTTTCTAAACTCTGTAGCAATTCTTTTGTTCTTTTATTTGTCTGGTACTTAATGGCAAGTGAAACCCAGAACTTTGTCCATAGTCATCTTTCCTCACTCTAACCCCTTTCTTTGGGAGATTTATTCTACATACAACACAGAGAAATATGCTAGTTTATTTCAAATCAATCAATATCCTATTATCAGACTTTTATTTTTGTATTTGTCTCATATATTCAGCTTCTACTTATACTTGAGTGTCCCATATGCATCATATGTAAAAATAACTATATTTTTCCCCATAATAAACTTGTCCTCTATTCTCTGTCCTTAAAAGGCACCCATAGTTACCTAGTTTCTTAAGCTAGAACCCCAGGAGGTATACCAAGTAGCTCTTCTGTTTTACTTCTGTATAATCTTTCTACACCAAAATAGAATTTATTTTCCCCTCCTTGTCATCTCTGCTACTACTGTATTAGTTTAGTATTTTATCATCTAATAATGATTTCTAATTGAGGAGTCTCCATTTTTCACAATGCATAATAAGTGAATTTTCCAAAAGTACAATTCTGAATCTGTAGTGCTCTTATTTAAAATTCTTTACTAGTTCCCATTATCTTTAGAACAAAAATTCAAATTCCTCTACACTATAAAATGTCCTTCATGTTCTGGATAAAAATACAGTACTTACTTCCCCAAATCCTTCTTCTATTATATCTATACCCTTACTATAAACTCTAAATATTCTTGATGAATTGATTTTTAAAAAATGAAACATATTCTATTTTTCCCCTGGCTAACAATATGGGTCTCAAGATTTGTTTCAAGTACCACTTCCTATGAGGCATTTTTTCCATGACTTCAAGAAAATGTCCCCAAGCTGTGACAATGTAGCATTATTTGCAAAATTCTATCATAGCATGTATCACATGGCTGTTGTCATTATTGAGATACTTTTCCATCACCCCTCATTAGACTTTGGCTCATTGAGAGCAGGAAGCCAAGTCTTTATTCTTGGAGCTCTAGAAACTAATACAATGCCTGGCACTAAGTTTCTTTGTTGTACTTTTTCTTTTTTTAATTTGCTAGTAGGAACTAAATCTCTACCATTAGAATTATAAGCACCAGTGAAAAGCCATCTGAGGATATAGGTTAAACATATTCTTAATAAATCATTTTTGACTAAAGCTTGCATGTTTCAATTTGTTTTTATATTAACTTTAAAACTTAGTGAATGATAGTAACCATCCTCATTTTACAAATAAGAAAAAATTTTTCTTAAGAAATGGAGTCCTCCATTAGCATGATTTCATCACATCCTCACATTGCAAAGGGTGTCTTCCCAAACATATTTCCACTCCAGAGGCAATTCTTGTGGCCATCACATTTCTTTTGCATCCTCAGAACCTTTCAAAGTCTTTGGAGGAACTAGTATTTCAAACACATGAGAGAGAAATTGAATAACAATAATTCTAAATACAGTGGAAATTTAATAAGCAGGTCAGTATGGCCACAAGAAACTATGATTGAGGAAACATGCCAATTCTGTATAACAGGTATTTAGGTGTATATGTATAGATAGAGACCTAGACATACACACATGTACATATACATGAATACATATGAGTTTTATATGTGTATGTATACATACATACACACATTATATAAACATGTGTGTACATATGCATGTATAAGTTCATTGCACATACCTGAATTTAGAAGTACTGATAGTAAAATTCTCTGTATCTGTATCTCATTCTACATAACAAATCATACATCTTATTTCTTTTAGAGGAAAAGCCAATAATAATTTTATGATACTAGTATTAGAAGTCATATTTAATTTTATTATTTTCATTGTTTTGGAAGTTATAATTAACTATATTATTTTTAAAACTTTATACATAAACAATTAGTTTGTAGTATAATCAGATTTATGTTTTAAGTAATGTTATAATAATACTACATGTATATCATAAGGAGATATTTATTTTTCAATATCATACATTTCTTATGATTGTATTTATATGAAAAATCCCCTTCGCTTTTTTCCTTCTGATAGGAAAAGGGATTCTGAAATTATATGTTATAGTTCTACACTGATGCCTTAATCTTTTTTTTTTAAGATTTATTTATTTATTCCAGAGAGTGATAGAGAGAAAAAGAGCACAAGTTGGGAGAGGAGCAGAGAGAGAGGAAGACAAACAGACACCCCACTGAATGGGGAGCCCAACATGGGGCTCAATCCCAGAACCCTGAGATCATGACCTGGGTCAAAACCAAGAGTCATACACTTAACCAACTGAGCCACATAGGTGCCTTTCATCTTTTCTTTACCACAGTTTCAATAATGACTTCTTGTCATTATTTAGACTTGTTTAGATTCCTTACCTAGAAGTATTAGCTACCAGAGAAATTTCATTCTAAATATGATTTCAGTTCCCAAGGAATTCAAGAGGGAAAAAATCAGAGAAGAAAAAAATTATTAATGGATTAACTTCTCTACCAAGTAAACTATGGCATACTATACTATACTATACTATACTATACTATACTATACTATACTATACTAGTTGGGAAGGAAAATATTTTCTCTATCCTCCAAGATTCTTCTAGATAGTCTGAGAATTAAATTGACCCAAGACAGATTAATAGGAGAAAATAAAATTTAATTATATATATATGGGGAATCCACATAAACATGAGAGATTCCAAAGATAGGCAAAATGGGGTATATGTGTCATTCTGGATAAGGAGAAGTTTGTTAGGGGTCTTCAGCTTCAAAGGGAAGGAAGAAAATTCACAGGAAGAATGGAAAGAGTGGATGTTTAGTAAACAAATGTTTGCTATGCCATACAGAAACAACGGGACACAGAGAGGAATTTGAACAGACTTTGCTAGATTCCTTCCAGTCTAACACACCTGGTTTATTTTATACTGCAGTTATCTATGGTGATAGTTCCCTTCCTGAAACAAGTCCTCTAAGTAAATTTTTTTAGACAGTTATCAATGAGGTAAAAAAACCCAAACAAACAAAAACGTCTTGACTCTTCTGTTTCTTAAAAATAATCAGCCTAAAATAATCCACATGCCAAAGAGACACAAGTTGCAGTGGCAAATTTTGCTACCCTACAAGTATAATTACCAAAAAAATATTATGTAGGAAATGCCATTATTATTCATCAATCAATAGTCACTGATAACTATCCTTTAGTTGACACTACAACATATCTTTATATTACCCCACCCTTAACAACTCTGCATCTCAACCTTGCCTTTGTGGTAGGGCTTTTATTGTTGTGTTAAAAAGCCAAAGCATGGGAGTTCCTGTGGGGCTCAGTCAGTTAAGCATCTGACTCTTGGTTTCAACTTGGGTCCTGATCTGAGGGTCATGAGATCCAGCCATACGTAGGGCTCCTTGCTCAGTGGGGAATCTGCTTGGGATTCTCTACCTCTCCCTCTTCTCCTCCCCCTACTTGTTCTCTCTCTCTCTCTAAAAT
The DNA here is from genome assembly GCA_002007465.1 of Ailurus styani. Lineage (NCBI taxonomy): Eukaryota > Metazoa > Chordata > Mammalia > Carnivora > Ailuridae > Ailurus > Ailurus styani. The sequence goes on along the minus strand of LNAC01000390.1, from coordinate 39,222 downwards.
AAATAAATGAATCTTTTTTTTTTTTAAAAAGTCAGATGCATCAATATAATCTGTGAGCAAATAAATCAGTCTTTGTATCTACATCAATATTGATATCTAAACCCATATCTTGTCCAAATCTAGATGTTTCAAATACCTACTGAGTATGATAGTTATAACAGAAATGAAATTGGTATACATTCTGATGGGTTTTATATCAACATGATGTTCTCACTAGCAAATATCAATTTCCCATAAGTTCCAAACTATTATGTTCACATGAATGTAATTGTATATATTATAGTACCTTTAAAATAAGGGCCTTTAGTAGACAGGATCTGGGGAATAGAGGCAACTGTAATAATACATATCCCCATGCCAAATGCATCATTAACTTCATATTTTCTTTAAAAAATTAAGGTTTCTTCCATATTATCTTTTGCAGAGATAATGACATACAAATTTTCAACTTTATTTATGTCAAATAAACAATATAAAATCTTTGCTAATCAAGTTGAATAGTCGCTTTTTTTTGTGCACTCGAGTGCTATTATAGCAAAAGCAAAATATGGGTCATTTCTTTTTCTCTCAATTAGTACATTTATTAAATTCAGATATTTTATGTAGCTGAGAATTTTCTGTGTTTTTCTATTCTGTTACTCAAAGCTGCACAGCTAAGATTGCAAATGAACAGTTCAATTTCAGAAATATTATGAATGTCATTTAGAAGTAGGCTCTGTTCTGGTTACTCTGTTAGAAATCCCTTTCCCTGAAGACATGGTTTTTATTATATTTCTTTATATCATAACAAATTGCTAGCATCCTGCAGACAGAAAGTCAAAAGTCAGTTTTAATGCTGATGTTAAATTGATTTATCATCTTTAGCAGAAACACAGAAATAAGGAAATTAAAAATCTTATTATCTCCTGCTATGTTATTTTCTATTCCCTCAAAAAAAGTGATGGCATTGGATATTTTTTTGAAGTAATTTACTTAAAGATAAATAGTATAGGACTATGTAATCCTGCAATGTTGAATTTTTTACTCTGGTTGTTTAATTTTAACTCTAAATTATTACTTGAATTTAAAGAATGAACTTTCAGTGTTTCAATTCTAGGAGCACAATTTTTATTTCTGACTTAATTCTTTTTTATAATAAAGTTTCTACTTTAAATAAGTAAGTAAATAACACATTATAATGAAAAGCCTGATTTCAGTGAAAATCTAGTTTCTAGGATCCTAATTAGCCAACTAAAAAGTAAATATAGCTTTTATAAATGGTCTTTGCTCTAAAATATACTTGGCATTTCTTGCTGCTATTCTTCCCTTTTCTGTGTGTTGTTCTGATACTTTCTTGGATTGTTTTTTCTGCAATTCTTTCAAATGCTGCTTATTTTGATTCAAGGTTTAATTCAGGTGATATTTATTGAATTACTGCCAAATAATATCTCAGATACAGGGAAACAAATATCAAACAGACTCTGTCCTTGAGCATTCACAAAAAATTGAGAATGCCAATATTTTTTGAGAACCTAATGTGTGCCAGACAGCTCCTGATACATATTACAGAATCAGTCACTCATATTCAAATGACTATCCTGCAGAGAAGTTGTCCCTATCTATTATTTTTAATATGAAGGGCTCAGAAACATCAGATACATGTGTCTTAAATAGTCGGGTCAAAATGTGAGTATATTGGCAATAATACCAACACGCTATGCCTATTTCACCACATTACTGACACAATGTTACCATCACAGCATAAGACCATCCAGAGGCTATGACACAGGGGAGCAAAGGGAAAGGAAACTCCCAGGGAGGGGATGAGAGAGGGGCAAAAGGGTTCAAGTGCTGCCATCTAGCAGCATAGCAGAGAGTCTCTGGGTGAGTAGTAAATGCCCTCAGTGTGCTTCCATTGGCCATGGATGTGGGATAATCTCCTCAGGTTCTCTAGGTTTTTTGAACAATGGGTCTAACAAATGAACATTGCTTGAGTTTTTTACCTACCATATCATCTTACAGCAGCAGATATTATAGAAAGACATAATGGACTTTTTTAAAATTTCGATTCAATTAGCCAACATATAGTACATCATTAGTTTCAGATGTGGTGTTCAATAATTAATTCATCAGTTGCATATAACACCCAGTGCTCCTCACATCACGTGCCCTCCTTACATAATGAGCTTTCAACAAAAGCTGTTGAGAGAACTTAGAGAAGCATGCCAAGTAGTTAAAAATGCTATCCAGAGTCCTAATTATATTAAATTTATATTCCAGTGGGATGTACACCACATTTAAATTTACAACAAATGAAGAGACCGTGGAGGAGATACTAGGACCTCTGCTGGTATATTCACCCACATCAAACACAACCACAATTACCAGTTTACACAGGTAAATGCAAACCAGTTATCTCAACAGCCCCAACATGGCTGACTACAACAAGGTAGATCCACCACATACTTTCAACTTTTCCTAGTCCCTCTTAGAAAACCTATAGCCTAGCCACTTCCCACTCAATCCTGTCAGGGACCTTACTCCAATCACTAACCCTGGGACTAGCCTCAACCTGTGTCATCCTCATGATCTAGCATGAGCTGGGTAAACCCAGCTACCTGAAAGGAGCACTACCTGAAGGGAGAAACATCCCTCACCTGTCACCCACTTCCTCGGTCCCCTCTAGGCACTGTGGGACAAATGTGGACCTGTTCCCAATACTCAGAGGTAGAACTAATCACTCTCAGGCTGGGGACACCATTTGGGTGATACGGAGAGTAGGATCAGATCCCTTGCTGCTGGCTGCTGATGATCTCCAACTTTAACTTCTACTGTGTTGCTGTCCCTCTTTACCCGAGAAGTTCCTACCCTCGCCAGTGTCAATTACACAATCCGCTGGTGTGTAGTCTAGCCATGGTCATTTACACTGCACTGCTGACAAGATATGTCTGGAAACATATGTCTGATTGGGTACAATGGTTGGCTTTTCAGGTCAGTTGATTATACTATCGTGACCACAGACATCAACACTTAGGCTAGTACTCCTTCTCCTGTCTTACTTCGATCAGCAGCACCCATTCCAGCTAAGCCAGACTCTTAAATATCTCTTGGGATTCATAAATGCCCTCTAAGATACCTCTATGGGGCAAATTTAAGTTCAAATCGGCAAAACAAAATACACTATTATTAACGAGTGCCATCAAACCAAGAACACAATGGGCCACTACCTATCAAGTCTCATTTATAGAATGCTCAACTAATACTGCAATGCTTTTGATTGGTGCAACCAAATCAAAAATGCTATAATTCAGAGCCAATACCAGCACAGTCCATAGCATCACAGAGATAAAATTGTAGCTCTTACTAACTCCTGGGATGATGATAAATGTAACCCCTGCCAACAATGTACACCCTTACAACTACTGGCCTTTTTTTCTTATTAGTTATAATAATCTCTCTCCTTCTCCATGGGAAGCACCATGTACTGAAGTGGAAAGAAATTACACTAACCAAGTGGCCAAGGGCACTTTACTATGTGTCTCCTCCCTGGCTCCCAGTTACTATATACAAGGAAGGCAATGTATACAGCATAATATGTAATGAAAAAGGCAAGTTTCACATAACAGTCAATGGCAGCAGGCTCTACAATAATGTTACTCTGGCTGCCCACAGTGAATAGTTATAGCTCCTGGCAAGTAAACCTCAGGACACATTAGCCACCTCTACAAAGCCTAACCATTTATTCATTTTATTTTGAATGTCATCCCCTGAAGTAACTATACCTAGTAGAGCAAACAGCCTTGTTTAACTCTTAATGATCTATAGGTAGCCTCCACTCCTTAGTTGGCTTTAAGCATAGGCCACACATCAGGGTATTGAAAGATGAACTGGTAAGAATCAGTATGCTTTCTGTAACTAAACTAAGACACTGTAAGCTTTCAGTGCTTCACCTTAGTGGTACTATGGAATGTTACCATAATGGGAAGTTTACTGGTTCCCACCAGGAAGTGCTGACCTACTGTAAATAAAGGCTTTAGGCCTGCTTCACAAGGTTACCTGCTGACTGAGGAGGTCAGTTCCAATAATGAGAAAACTGACAGTCTGGGGCAGAGGGAGGCAATGGGGAACAATCAGGACAGAAACATCCTTTTAGCAATTATGAGCCAATTTTAACAATCACTTGGGTAAATACCCCTTTAGTCCTCTCAAGAAGCCAGCACATCCAGGAGCTGGGATGGGGCCAAGGGGAGCTGGATCCCATTAAACATGAAGGCTTTCTGGGATTGGCAAGATCTGGGAACCAATGTTCAATAGAGCCAGCCAGTGTTATTCATTTTTTTGGAGCACAAACTAAAGTTACTGTGGTAAAAGGGAGATTTTCTTCCAGGAAGGACCAGCTGAATCCCTCCTTGGGGGCCGTTCCCGCCACCGGCTGCAAGGATGGCAGGAATGGTTGTCTCCAAGTAGACACCTCACACCAGTTGTCTTCTAACCATAGTAAGAACTGTAATTGCTCCACTGATTTACCAAAGATCATTCAATTTGGGGAGCACATGCCCCTTAGGGTCTAATATAACCTCTCTTACTATTTTAGAGTCTGTGAATAAATGGTTTGAAGTGGTTTGTTTGGCCAATGATAGGAAAACGTTCCCCCTGTTGATAGCAGTATTGATTTGGGCTAGGCTTGGTATTGTTTGTCATTAACAGGCAACACTTGATTTGGAGGTTGTCTTTCATGAGTTTCTATTAAATCCAGGACAGCTATGGCTTTTGAATTGCTTTAACATTAGCCATTATTCTTAGGAAAAGAGGACTTACATTTGTCAGGAGGTCTCCTGACAAAGAACTGGATGCACTCAGGACTCAATTCAGCTTTCTCCAGAATGGCAAGTGATCATGCTGAATGCTGTCTGTTGCCTGATAAGCCTAACGGCAATAGCTCATGGAGAGGATCTTTGGCCTTGTCTAATGTTTTCCATTGACAGTTGGCCTGGGTCTTTAGGAGGCCTAATGTAGGGAGGGCAGCCTTCCAAGACATAAAAAGTCCCCATTAACAAGGTATATGTGGACTGAGGTACAAAGCCTGCTTTGGTGCCCATTCTGCTCTTCCAGACAAATTATGGAGATCCTTTGATACATTCACCATTTTTTCATCTTTACTAGGGTGGCCAATAGTTTAAGTGCAGTCCCTAGTATATAAAGCTTGCTTCCTGTCAGATACATTCTACACATCCAGGCAGACCCCTTTACATATGTCTCCTAGCTTCCATTCTTTCAAAAGAGGCTAGACCTCAGAGAGAGAGAGAGAGAAGGGATACATCTCCTGCTTCAAATGAAAACTGGCCTTTTCTTTCTGATGCTTCTCTTTTGCCTTTTCTGTTTTTCTTTGTGGGGGTTACCCACAAAGCAGAGTAAATTATCCTCATGACTATGATGGCGGTATTGTGTGATGTGATCCACTAAAGGACACCACGTCTCTTCCCAAGGGTTCTCCCCTCTGGTCTTCCCCCTGGAGTTTAAGCACCTGTGTCCCCTCCAGGGAGCATCCTGGTGAGAAGCAGCTGTGAGCAAGACCCATTGTGCCTCTCGTCTGCAGAACCTGTTCAGTCAGATATCCCCCACTTTCCGAGTCTTGAGAGGGGCAGGAATACAAACCTCCTTGCCTCTAGTCACTTTAATTAATGCTTCAACTGGTCAACCCAAGTATTGGGTTCTGGATATCACTCCAGGAATGGGCTAGTATAGGCACCATCCCACAACAACCACTCCCAGTGTGAGAGCTGCAAAGACAAGCAAGCTGTTTATAGTTGTGTCTCCCCCAGCTGGGCTTAGGAGACCAGGCTTGGCCTCACGTCTCTGCCTTATCACTTATTTACCTCTGACAAGGGTCCCCAGAGAGGACAGCCTCTTCCCTCAGAGTATCCCAAATCCTCAGCTAGCCACAAGGATCTTACCTCCTGGAGCCCACTCTGGCCTTCTGCCTCTTCTATTCAGACCCACAGCCCTTCCAACTTCCAGTATCTGCCTAGTGGGAACTCAGGTTTGCACACCAACCCTGAGCAACTTGGCACCTCTGATCCCAAAGGTCAGTTCTAATGGCGTGGGTTTACTCAAATGGTGCATGCCACCTGTCGAGCCAGTTAATGGCTTCCCTGATGCATATCGGGGAAGCACAGTGATGTGGAGTGCAGTAGAGCACAGAGAGGTGTCACACCAAACCAGCACTGAGCTGTTCCAAGGTCTAAGGCCCAATCACGTAAAGGCCACTCAAGATTGTTTTGCCAATTGATTGTTTGGAGGCTGTTAGATGGAAAAATATGACAACAGCACACAATGAAATTTATTTGGGTGACCTTGGACAGGTTTGCATGATTTGGGGTGGGGTGAGGTGGGAGGAGTCCTGCATGAGACCCCATAGAAGCTACAGTTCTAGAGGTCAGCACCAAGAAAGGGAGGAGGGCAAGGGAGAGAAGGTTGGAGACGGGGCTTTTGTGTCTAGCTGACGTCCCTCAGCAGCTTGGTAGGGAGGCTTTGGGTCAGAAAACCCCAAATGGCAGCAGCAGTTTGGTGTCTTATAACTACAAGCTCCTACCTTATCAGTGACCAGCAGACATGAGCTGAGTTTTTGCAGGGCATGCAAAGCTGGCAGTCTCTGAAAGCTAAAAATCCACTTGTTCGGGCTATTTTTAAAATAATTGGATATGCAAAAATTTGAGTTTGGCACCAGCATGCTTTTGAAGGAGCAGGTCCCATCCTGCTATGCAGAGTAAACATGGGGCCAATATACAGAAGCCATCTTTGGCTCATTTATATAACAACCAGAGTATAGAATGTTACATATTTGTTCTCTGAGCCAGAGGACTTAATACATTTCTTGACATAGAAAACAGTCTCAATATTTATTAAAAGAGGAAGGCAAGAAGGCATGCAGGCAGGCAGAACTGAGGTGGGAAATAGCTAGAAAGGGAGTGGAATGCGGATTAAGGGCATTCACCCTGGAAACATCCTTCCTTATTTGAATCAGAGCTCTGTCAATTACCAGCTATACTTTTACCCTTTATTAGCTCTCAGACATGGGACAACTTACTTCACCTTTCTGTGCCTTAGTAATCTCCCATAAAATGGACACGATAAGGTTTTTCTCTCAGCATTTTTGTGAGTTAATGTATTTTGCTGGAATGATAAGTATTATATAAATATTAGTTTTACTTTGTGTGATCCAGTATAGGAGTAACAGTTTTGATACAATTATAACTTTTTGCATTATATTGTTTCTATAGTTTGCTTATTGAAACAACAAAACCAACACCAAATACTGTGAATTTTACCTCCTAGTTATTTTTCCAATCCCTGCCTTATCTCTCCCTCTGGTTTCAAGGACATGACCCTAAAAGCTACTGCTTCCTCTGGCCCAGTAGTCTTATATCAATTCTGACCCCTTTCTAGTCTTTTGTAAATTCCCTAGAAAAAATTATGTTTTCTAAAGTTAAATCTCATCGTAGCTTCCCTGAAACACCATCAACATAATTGAAACACTTTCATGACTTTCTAAACCTTTAAAAGACCAAGTATCTGATGGACTGGACATGTCTGACTCATCTGGACTATAACCACCTTCCCAATCCCATTCCAGGTCCTATTACCCACCCTCTGACACTAGCCTTTTTCTTCAATTCCCTAAAAATTCTATGCTCCCTTCCCTATGACATCATTGTCTTCTCTTGCATATTCCACCGTGTCCTGTGTAACCTTATCCTCTACCATAGCACATTCCAGGCCCTATGGAATTCCTACTCTTGTCTCAAGTCTCAGACAACTATCAGCATTTCAGGGGACCCTGTCTTGAAAATGACAGGTAAGTCCCCTGCTCCCGTATGTTTTCAAAGAACGACATGTATCTCTTTGTACGATTGATCTCAATAACATTTCTTCAATTGAATATCACTACTGTCTTTGCCCACAGTTGAAAATAAGCTTATTATGGAAATCAGAACACTAGGCTCACTTCCTGATTCATGGTGGCAAGTCAATACATGTTTAATGAGAGGAAATAAATGAATTAAAACATTTATTGATTACTTCCTATGGGCCAGATAACAGAACTTACAAAGAAATAGCCACATTTGAGCAATGTATTAATTTTCAGGGGTAATATACCAAATTTCTAACTGTGAATTGCAATTGCCAATTACAGTTGGCTCTTGAACAATATGGGGGTTAGAGGTGTCAACACCCCTGCCAAGCAGTCAAAAATCTACGTATAAGTTTTGACTCTCCCCATATTTAATGACTAACAGCCTAATATTAAGCCAGAAGCCTTGCCATAACATGGTTGATTACACATACCTTTCATGTCATATGTATTATATACCATATCCTTATAATAAACTAAGCTAAAGAAAATTTTAAGAAAATCATAAGGAAGAAAAAATACACTTACAGTACTGCATCAAAAAAAGAATAATCTGCATATAAGTGGACCTTCACAGTTCAAACCTGTGTTGTTCAAGGGTTGGCTGTTCTGAAAGTTAAATTAGACCTGAAAGTATTAAAGTAATTATTCTGATTCTTCTCTTTGAGGCACACAGAGTTCAAATTACTGACTATTATGTCTTGCAAATACCTGGTGCCCACAAGGTAGAGAACAGAGAAATAAGTGATCAAAAATAATAAAATGGTTTTCTACTCAGGCAAACAATGTGTACACCAATACATCTGAAGAAAAAAATAATCTGAAACACAAACTGAAGGGGCAAGAGTGACCTAGAAGGTGATGATGCCATACAAAGCCCATGTGATGATGGATAGCAAATTGTGTATAAGATGATAATAGACATCCAAAAGGCCAATTATTCCCTGTGCTTCCTATCAAATTACACTATGCTGCCAAGCAGTGACATTATGGTCGCCATATATTAAAATAAAAGCAGCACATGATAACCCGCCGGCTTCTGTTGGGCTATTATGTCATGGAATATATAGGATACTGGTGAGTAAAAATTAATTTACCGCATGTTTCTGGATGTTAATAATACACCTTCAGATTGTCGCAGGCCTGGGAGAGCAGGTGATAATGCTAAGCTATTTACCATCGAGGTAGAGCTCTGCTGTGAACTGAGGAAAATTGGATTTCAAATCTCCTTTTCTGTGAAATTCTTCCCTGCTCTTCACTTTCATCAGTATCAGCTCAGCCTTGCTTTATCAACACCAGTGCATATTGTCCTAATTGTCCTAATAATTAGTTCCTCACATTTTTTTTTTGGCTGTAGAGATATTAATTAATCCTGAATTTGTGATTGTAACTCCATTCTCATTTCTATCTCTTTTTTCTTCAGGAATATGTAATAATGTGGGAAAAACCATATACAGTATTTGAAGCCTGAAAAAATTACTCTTTTATCTTGCTAAATCACTTATTATCAGTTTGATTTGGACAAATAATTAAATTCATGGGACTTACAATCTTGCTTGTAATATTATCATGAGTCTTGAAAAGAAGTGTTTCTGAAAACTATTGGGAACTCTTTAAATGTTCATTCTCTTCTCTTTCACTTTAAAATAAATAGTATTTAGTTTTTAAAAAAAGTGTTCTGTGAATGAGCAACCTGAACTTCATGTGGCATTTTATTCTCTATAAACTTTGTGTAATTAGAGTGAAAACTGTATTCACATCGTCTGAGATACAGCTTGATTAATTAAAGCAATATTTTTATAGTGCACCTCATGATCTCTAAAATTAATGAGATTAAAATTTTCATTTCATATCCAATATTTACCATTATGCAAGTGATAAGATTGGATTCATACTGTTTCATCACTTGGCTCAGAACTAAAATGCGAGACTTAATATCATGTGCATGGCTTCTTCTGTGAATCATCTTGGCGAGATATTAACATCAATATGTGGCAGAAGGCTGATAAATTTCCACAGACCATTGAATCAACCACCCCATATTGAACTGTCCTACATGATTCTACTGTGAATGATATAAAAAAACAATCACAAAATGATCCCTAACTTCAAGTACTTTTTTCTTTTTGAAGGAACAACTTTTCTAAAAACTGGCTTATTTTTTCCATTTATGAAAAACATAAGAGTGGAAAATGAAAGTGCAATGGTTTAATTTTTAAAGAAAAGACACAATACATATTTGCTGAAATTTAAATAGTCTACTTTTGGTTTAAGATTTCTTCTGCTATGTGGTGGTCACTGAGAATCAAGTATGAATTCCCATTTTATATGAGGAATCGGCATCGTTTCAAAAATAGACGTTTGGTGAAGTTTCATTTTGTTTTAAAATCAAGTGTCCATCAGATTCAACTTGGTCATTCTGATTTAGAAATTAAATATTAACCTTAACTTTATGATGCAAAAGCCTGGAAGTTAGTATTTAGTGTTATGCTCCATTGTTGCAAAAGTGGGGGAAAAAACGTTTCTTTATACAGAGCTATCAAAGAAAAGAAAAGAAAAGAAAAGAAAAATAGTGAAACACCGTGTTCAGAAAACAGGCATCTTGTGTGCACACATAACCTACTCTGGCAAGCCCTTGGGCAGGGTCATTTCAGGATGAATAAACCCAGCTTGAGTTCAGAGAACCCCTTTGACCATGCGTTCAATTTCCTTATACATGTATTTATGCAAGAGCATCTGGCTTCCACGGGAGCCTTCACGCCTACCTATAATAGCAGGAGAACTCGTTATCTTCTCAATTTTGACTCTTGTATGCAAGTTGGGCACCAGACTTTTACCTTTCAAACTCTCAGAGATACATGGCAACATGTCTAAAGATCCTTCAAACTCATGTGACTACATGTCGACCCACTTTAGTGGTCTTGGCTCTGGCATGTAGGAATTAGCATCCTTCTCCTCTCTCCTATCCTAGGGGGAGGAACACACCAATGTAGCCCCTATTACACAAACAAGTCTTTGCAAGTAAATCCTGACTTTGATGAAGCTCTTTCATGGCCCCATAGGTTTCTCCTGTACAGACACTGGAAGGAGGGGTTGGGCTGGGGAGTTCAAAAGATAATGTTTGGTCACTTTTTAGAGAGTCCTGCCAGGTGTCCAACATCTCCTTTTTGTATGTGTGGGTAATTAACACCCATTGTCATTAACAAAAGGGCATCAATTAAAACTCTGAGACCTCAGGAAAAGACAGTTTGACATATTCCTAAGCAAATACCATTAAATCCTCACAATTTGTCTATGCAGGCAGTATTTTGTTTTATAAGAAAATACTCTAAGTAGGGGCTCCTGGGTGGTTCAGTCAGTTAAGCGTCTAACTCTTGTGAGGTTACCTCAAGTTTTGATCTCAGGGTGGTGAGTTCAAGCCCCACTCTGGGTGTAGGGACTGCTTTTAAAAAGCAATCTAAGGAGATTAAGTAAATGTCCCAATATCACAAGCTGGAAGGAAAAATTTCAGGAATTCCAACGCAAGTCTCTTAAACCCATTGCGGTTGGTTGTACAGGGTGCGATCTGAGTAGGCCCATTCGTTTATTGGCATGTATTTGACAAGGATCCTCTTCAAGTTGAGTGCAGCAAGTCTGATTTCCAATTTCACTCACTGGAGAAAATGGGGACACTAATATAACCAGAGGCTTCTTAATAATTGTTTCAGGCAAGTAATAGAGGCAGGTCCACATGGTAAAGAACTTCTAATCTTGTATTAATTAGATGGAGGAGAAGAGTGTAAGTCAGGGGCACCTGGGGGGCTGAATTGGTTAAGCGCAGGACTGTTGATTTCAGCTCAGGCCATGAACTCAAGGTCATGAGATCAAGCCTTCTGTCGGGCCCACCGCTGGACATGGAGCCTGCTTAAGTTTCTCTCTCTCCCTCCCCTCCCCAACTCCTGCACAGAAGGTGCACGCTCTCTTTCTCTAAAATAAATACATAAATACATAAACAAATGCAATTTAAAGAGTGTAAGCCAAATAACCAATAATGCAGTGCTGTATTAAAAAAAAATGTATTCATTACCTTCAGAGTATTTTAAGCAGGTAGACTGCTGTGTTTCATATGGTTGCTTGTTTGTTTGTTTAGAAATAGGAGTACTTTCCAGATTGTAACTTTGCCATTCCCTAGAGGAATATTGTCCTCATTGTCAAGGACAAAAAAGCTAGAGTGATACCTGCCAATTCTGGCTACAAAGAAGGGAAGGGTGTTTGAGAAACATATATTACCATCAGAAAACTTCATCAAGGAAGTGGCATATTTCCACCAACTCCATGGGTGAGGACTTACTCATGTAGTCACACCTACTTACAAAGAACGTTGGATAATGAAGTACAGCCAAGCACCTAAGTGTGTGACTATAATCCTAGTATTAGGGAAGAATGGAAGAACAAATTATTGTGGAAAACTGGTAATATATGACATTGGCCAATAGTAAGACACAACTTCAAAAACTGAGCAGAGAGGAGAAACGACAATAAGGTTTGGAGAAAGGACACAACACACCAAGGCAGGGGTGCTTATTGGACATGATTGGGATAATCATGTCAGAGCCAGGGATGGAGATATTTCCAGCACACGCATGGCATGATTCATCCTTTTATACTGAATTACAGGTCACCCAGAAGGATCCATACTTGAATTTTAAGAGATATGCTTACTCAATATACCAACTTTTAATTCATTTTCATTCTTCTTCTTCCTGTTCATTCCTGCACTTCATTCTCACCTTTAACTCTGCCTGGTTTCCTGAGTCCAGTGGTCTGGATCCATCTCTTCAGGTAGAATCCAAGTCTCCCCTGCTAGACATGGCTGAAAAATTCAGGAAGACCAGCAAGTTTTAACTTTGGTCCAGCAAATTCCCAATTCACCATCTCTAATTCTCAACTTCTTTTTTTTTTTTTTTTAAAGATTTTACTTATTGGGGCACTTCAGTGAGTCAGTTGATTAAGCATCTGACTTTGGCTCAAATAATGATCTCAGGGTCCTGGGATTGAGCCCCAAGTTTGCTCCATGCTTGGTGGGGAGTGTGCTTGTCCCTTTCCTTCTCCTACCGCCCCTCCCCTGGCTCATGTGCTCTTTCTCTCGCTCCCAAGAGAGTAGGGGACAGGGAGAGGGAGAGAAAATCTTGAGCAGATCCTGCACTCAGCACAGAGCCAACCTGGGGCTGAGTCTCAGAACCCTGAGATAAGGACCTGAACCAAACCAAGAGTTGGACACTGCACCAACTGAGCCACCCAGGCACCCCACTCATTCTAGTATTCTGAAGTAATTATAACTCCCATTCCCAAGGCATTCCAGAATTCTGCAACCACAATTTACTTATTTTTTTAATGACTTTCTTCCCTGGAAGCTCACGTTTCAGATTTCTATGTACAGTTAAGTCATTGTCCACCCAACTTTATATTTTTCATTTCTGGAATTTTGTTGATGTACCCTCTCTCCTGTTGTCCCCCACTCCTTCCTTTTCTATTTTTATATTTTAGACGCTGTATAAGTATTACCTACCTTCCAGTACTTTTTCCTTTTTTGTCTGAAGAAAAAAGACAAAGACTCTATGGCAAACCCTGTGGATTGACCATCAAAACTATTCTCAGGCCTGATTTCCAAGCCTTCCCTTAGTATAAAGATTTAATATATAAAGTCCCTGTCTACCTTTGGCTAGGTATGGTCTTAAAAAAAAAAAGAGAGAGAGAGCAGATCATTGGGACTTTTAAGATAGCAGCTTAAAAAGAGAGACTCAGCTTGTAAGGCCCTCTTTGTTTTTGGTTTTTAGCTTTTAGTTTTTTGGGTTTTGTTTTTGTTTTTGTGGGGTTTTTTGTTTTTTTGGATTTTTTTTGCATTTTCTTATGCATTTTCTTTACCCCTGCCTGGATCTTTAGGTAACGCTTAGAATCTTAGTCATCCTGAAACATTGNGTTTTTTGGGGTTTTTTTTTTTTTGCATTTTCTTATGCATTTTCTTTACCCCTGCCTGGATCTTTAGGTAACGCTTAGAATCTTAGTCATCCTGAAACATTGGCTTAAAGCTACATGATGAAGAGATGAACAGAATGTTAGGATATTTGAGTTCTCAGTAATATCAGAGAGCAGCTACGGAAGCCCTCAACTGCTAAATCGAGGTTTCTTAATCCTGGGAATAATCAATTTGTTACTTCTTAAGGCTTTATTTAGCAGCCTTTCCTAACTGACAGGGCCTCTCTAAGTGAGGCACTTAGTATCCATATATTAATGAACACTGGTACCTTTAAAACTCCAAAAATGAAAGTCATGAGCTTGAAAGTGTATGTGTATAAGTTTTTCTCTCTAAAAGCAAATATTGACAGAATAAACTTTTCTTTTTAAAAAATCATTTATTTTAGAGAGAGAGCACATGTGCATGAGCAGGGGAAGGGGCAGAGGGAAAGGGAAAGAGGGAATCCTCAAGCAATCTCACAGCTGACCTGGGAGCTCGTCACAAGGCTGGATCCCAGGATCCTGAAATCATGACCTGAACAGAAACCAGGAGTCAGCCACTTAACCAACTGAGCCACTCAGGTAGCCCCACTTAAAAACCCCACTCTTCACTCTCAACTTCTCATATTTTGCTTTTTAAATTTTCCTTATTGTTGTAGTGATCATACATATCAGATCATTCACTACCAGATACCATTGTAGGACTTTATTTCAAATTCTCCACATAAAAGAGAATGTATTGACAATATATATAAGTTTTAGCAGCCTTCTTTCTTTCTTTTTTTTTAAGATTTTTATTTATGTATTTGACAGAGGGAGAGAGATCAGAAGTAGGCAGAGAGAGGAGGAAGCAGGCTCCCCGCTGAGCAGAGAGCCCGGCACGGGGGTCGATCCCAGGACCCCGAGATCATGACCTGAGCTGAAGGCAGAGGCTTCACCCACTGAGCCACCCAGGTGCCCCAGCAGTCTTCTTTCAATATACTACAAATATTGGGATTCAGAATAAATTACAATAAAGGTGTCTCTGACAAAGATATTAATAATTTTTATACAACAATATATAAATGTATACCCCTATTAAATAAAAAGAAAACATTCTCTAAACAAGAATGTCATATTGATTTCTGTGAGTTAGAAATGCTAAAATATATTCTCAATACTTTTTATTAATTATGTGGTTAATTAGAACATTAGGGAAATTTACATTGAAAAACTGCCTAGTTTCCTGAAAGCATTGATTTTAAAAACAAATTATTTGGAGAAGGAATTGTGTGGTATGTTTGCATTAGACATCTAGCCCCAGGGGCATTATAAATATCAACAATACCATTTTTGTCATGCTAGCGTTACTTTTTACTATAGTTGAGACATCTGACAAGCAGAGTCTCCATGCTACAATACACAAAGTCCCTTGACACCTTAGGCTTTTTCAACAGTCTTAATCCAGGTTGTTGGATTTCAAGAGTTTCAATAAATCAGAAAAACCAGAGGGGTTCTTTTCTCTATCCACATTGCACAAACAAGAATCATATTATTGTAAAGTTGAAGAGGATTAGTGATGATGCCATCTGCCTTTTTTGTTTGTTTGAACATCATTTTTATTCTCAAATGAAATAAGTTTGGGAATTCTTAACTCCTCTGAAAGTTAGACCATATCACAACAGCAACATATCAGCTTTTCATTTGTTTTGATTTAATGCACATGTCAATATTCTAGAAAAAGGTGTGATTTGGTTAGACTAGAAGTTAAAGCTGAGATTTTTTCCTTAATATGACTTAGGGAGTAATAGAACTTTGACAAACATTTACACAATTCTCTATCATCTTTTAGTGGACACGCTACCAATAACCTATCCACATTAGTGTCACCTTTTGCTTGGATTTACAAAACATCCTCATCATCAGTCTTCCCACAAATTTCCTCTCATCAATATTTCATCCATAAATGTCATTCTACAATGCAGAGCTGATCATGTTGGTTCTTGAAACTGATAGCTTCCCATTGCTTTTTCACCCAGATTCTTTAAATCCTTCCTTATGATCTATAACAACAGCTATCAAAGCCCTCCTTTTTGTTATTAGAATTACACCTATTTCCAATATGAATCTTCACGCAGCCTATCTTATTATTTTCTTTGCTTGGACAAAGATGTGCTCTCATTCACCCAACATCACCTTCTACTCATTCTTTCAAACTTCAATTTAATAATCCCACAATCAAGCAAGTCTTCCCTCATCTCTGAGAATCAGCAATTCTCCTACTTTATAATCTCATACTAACCTATATTTCTCATTTGCAACAATTATAAACCAATAACTAACTGTATCTTTAGTTTCTTGAAGTCTGTCATCCTTTTTAGAATTCAATTTCTATGAGACCAGTTCTGTTTTGTTCATCACTGGAGCATCATAGTTCTGAATAGAAGAAACTCACTAAATATTTCTTGAATGTAAAAATTAATACTGTTCGCCAATCCAAAACACAGCCATGACAATAAATAAAGTACTAACCTAGTTTGTAATTATCATTCTAATATATCCAAAGATCTCTGTCATACAGAAGTTAGGCATATAGTCTATAATGTATGATTACTAGTGTGCAAGCTATGTGTCTTACACTTTGACCACCACCTAAAAAAAGGATATTGGATAAAATGAGCAAAAGTGATGTCAATAGAGGAACAACATGAATCTGCTCTAATTTTGTAAGCTTATACATTTAAAATAATCATTTCCTTGGTATTAGTTATAAGTAACTTATAATACCTCTCATATTATGATTGAGGACCAGCAAAGTAGACTATAAAATGCTATGAAATAACCTAGAGCCTAAATACAAGTTCTTTTTTCAAAGTATTCAATGAAAATTATTTCAGACTCTTTTTAAAATATTTAAATTTTGCCCTGAATTATTTTTTTGTTTTGTTTTCTTTTCTTTTCTTTTTCTTTTTCATTTTAGTCTCAGGTGTATGTAGAATTTAGAGATTCAGTACTTCCATACAACACCCAGTGCTCATCACAACAAATGCACTCCTTAATCCCCATCACCCATTTAGGCCATCCCCCCACTCACCTTCCCTCTGGTAATCACTAGTTTGCTTTCCATAGTTAAGAGTCTGTTTCTTTTTTCTTTTTCTTTTCTTTTCTTTTTTTTAAGATTTGATTTATTTATTTGAGAGGGAGAGAGAGATGGAGAGCAGGGGAGGGGGGAGGGACAGAAGGAGAGAGAGAATCCCTGAGTGGAATCCCCACTGAGCAGGGAGCCCAACACAGGGCTCCATCTGAGGACCCTGGGATCATGATCTGGGCCAAAGACAGATATTTAACCAACTGAGCCACCCAGGCGCCCAAGAGTCTGTGTCTTAGTTTTCCTCTCTTTCCCCCTCACAAAGTTTGTTTATATTGTTTCTTAAATTTCACAGATGAGTGGAATCATGAAGTATTTGTCTTTCTGTGACTGACTTATTTCGCTTAGTATTATACTTTCTAGCTCCATCCAAGTCCTTGCAAATTTGCCCTGAATTCCTAACTGCTATTAGGTAAGAAGAGTAGATGAAAATGGCAGTATTACAATTAAACCTAAAAGTTATTTCAGTTGAATTTTGTCTTTAATTTTCTGGAATAGGGAATAATATATGCCTTTTCTATACCACTGCTTTTGAATCCACTGATGCATAAAAGAGGAGGTAGGAAGGAAGAAAACTAAAAATAATGAAAGTCTTTGTCTTACAAATTGTTGGAATTTGAAGGTATCTTGGAACAAATCCCATGAGCATAAAGAACTAACTAATCAAAGTCATCTCTGAGGTCGCCCTGAAGGGATGAGTTCATGAACACAGCACTGTGTCTGCCCTTTAAGGATTAGGGAACATGAATAAACATGCCATCAATGCTGCATAGTTACCAAAACTACCTTTGGATACAAGGAGGCCAGAGAAAGGACAGTGGAACACTGCTGCAGAAAAAAACTCCAATTTTCACAATTTTGCTTATTAGCAGGAAGGACCAAAAAGAAACCTGTCTTTCTTCTGCCTTCTTAACTGCAGACAAGAGCATCTAAATAGGAAGAACTGGTTCACTTCTTGAACCCTAAGCATACATCACAGCTGTAAAGGGTGGAATAGGTACATAGGGTTTTAAGTCTATTGAAGGGAATAAAATAATTCACCTGCAAAAGTCACTTCAAATATTGACAAGGGAACCTTTTAAAGGACACTTTATGAAGGTAAACAGATGACTATGATTTTTACACTGAGAGCACTGTTGTGAACCCCTTAGTTCCTAACCTTAGAGAGTGTGTGTGTGTGAGCATGTGAGTGTGTGTGTGTGTTTAGAAGGACGAGTAGATCCTACAAATTGTATCCGCTAGTTAGCTGACATTGATCTTATTTTTTTCATGTCATTACTATCAATGTTAACTTCTTACTGAAAGCAGTACTAGTAAGAAAAGCCTATTATTTCTACCATTTGCAAAGGTGTATTGTGTCAGGATATACACACACACACGTATACAAATACATCCATTTCATTTTAACTAATGTCCAATTTTATTTATCCCATATACCAAATGATAATTATTAATTTCTTATGAGATGAGGAATCAGAAACATCAAGAGATAAAATAATTTTCCCTATGTCTATTATAGCATTATTTACAAGACCCAAATGATGGAAGCAGCCCAAGTGTCCATCAATAAATGAATGGATAAAGAAGATGTGATAAATATATATATAATGGACTATTATTCAGCTATAAAAAAGAGTGAAGTCTAGCCATTTGTAACAACATGGATGGAGCTAAAGAATATAATGCTAAGTGAAATAATTCCATCAAAGACTGACAAATACCATATAATTTCACTCATATGTGGAGTTTAAGAAACAAAACAAATGAACAAAAGAAAAAAGAGAGAGAGCTCAGAAACAAACCAAGAAACAGACTCTTCACTATAGAGAACAAACTGATGGTTACCAGAGGGGATGTGGATCGCAGGATAGTAAAATCAGTGATGGGGATTAAATGGGGATTAAAGGGTACACTCATCATGATAAGCACTGAGTAAGGCATGGAATTGTTTTTTGGGTTTTTTTTTTTGTTTCTTTTTCTTTTAAATATTTTATTTATTTATTTGACAGAGAGAGAGAGACCACAAGTAGGCAGAGAGGCAGGCAAAGAGAGAGGGGGAAAGAGGCTCCCTGCTGAGCAGAGAGCCCAATTCAGGATTCAATCCCAGGACCCTGAGATCATGATCTGAGCCGAAGGCAGAGGCTAAACCCACTGAGCCACCCAGGCACCCCATGGCATGAAATTGTTAAATTATTGTATTGCACAGCTGAAACTAATAGACATTACATGTTAACTATACTGGAATGAAAACACTTAATTTAAAAAAAAAGATAAAATAGGGGTGCCTGAGGAGAGCAGTTGGTTAAGTGACCCACTCTTAGTTTCAGTTCCAGCCAGGATCTCAGGGTGGTGAGATGAAGCCATGCCCCTGGCTCCGTGCTCAGCCTGAGTCTGCTTGAGGTTCTTTCTCCCTCTCCCTCTGCCCTTTGTGCTCTCTCTCTCTCTTGCTCTCAAATAAATAAATAAATCTTTTAAAAAGATAAAATAATTTTTCTACTGGCATGCAGCAGAAAAGAAATAAAAAGAAAAAAATAATACAGGAACCACATAGAGATCCAAACGTGGATCAATACATCCTGTTAGACTAAACTATCAAACCCTTAGTATTCAAAGTGGAGTGGCATCTACTAATACTCTTGTTATTACCCCAACATTACTAAATATAACATAAAATGAAATTTGAATCACTGTAAAGCAAATTGAAAACAGTAATGATTTGGGGACTTTTGTTTAGATGGATGTTTTAACACATAACCACTAAATTTTTCTAAAAATTTTCTCAAATCTGATACAAAAGAAGAAAGCATGTTAGTGTCATAAAATTAACTGACATCTCCAGACTGACAGACAGCCTGCAGAACTAAAATTTCTTTTTTGAAATGACAAAGCTGGAATGAAATGTAAAATATGGCATAAATAATATCTAAGATGAGTAATGGACAAATAAAGAGTTCCATATTATAAAGTATTATTTAAAATATAATCTTCGTATACAATTTAAATTGAAGAAGTACGTTGAACTTTGTAAAAATGTTTATTATAAAATTTAAGAAAGAAGAAGAAAACAAATCTAGGAATGGTCCAATTTATTTTCACTTAAAAATATTTATTTACATATACAATGTTCCAGACATTATTTTGAGCACTGAGAGACTAAAGGATGGGCAAAAGTTGATATTCACTGAATGTTATATTAGTAAGAGATCCAGACATCTGTCAAATTATCACAAAATAAATGGAAAATTGTAGTTCTGAATAATATATTAAGGCAGGGTACATGATGGTGTGAAGTCACATTACCACAACACTTGATCTTGTCTGTGGATTTTGGAATGGTTTATCTGAGAATAATATTTAGTTAAGAGTTGATTCAGTGGAGATTTGGGCAACAGAAAATGATAACAGGTAAAAGAAATAAGAATGGATTCAAAAGCACAAAATTTCAAAAGCGTTTTAGAGTATAATGAATGATTTGTCTTTCTTTGTGTGATAAGGGAAGTTCCTAAGTTGGAGAATAAAGGATGTTCATACACATACAAACACTCACAACCATATGATACACAACTATATGATACACATATAGAAAATACACACATATACGTGTGTGTGTGTGTGTGTGTGTGTGTGTGTGAAAGATCAAATGGAATTATTCAAGGATTCTGGAGGGAAAGAAAAAAATAAACTCACTCTCACAGTCTTAGTAGAGTATAGACCTGACTAGTGGCCAAAAGTGATTTTAACTATTTTCTTTCTTTTTTTGGTTCATTTGCTTTCATTTTCCTCTCTTTTTTTTTCACCTTTTAGAAATAATCTGTTGATCAGGACACTGGCGTGGCTCAGTCGGTTAAGCGTCTAACTCTTGATTTTGACTCAATTCATGATCTCAAGATTGTGAGATCAAGCTGAGAGTCAGTCTCAGTGCTTAGTGCCAAGTCTGCTTGAGATTCTCTCCCTCTCCTTCTGCACCTCCTCTCACTCAAGGTCCTGCTCAAGCATGCTCTCGCTCTCTCTCTCAAAAAATAAATAAGTAAAATATATTTTTTCAAGATTTTATTTATTTTTTGACAGAGAGAGAGACAATGAGGGAGGGAACACAAGCAGGGGGAGGGGGTGGGGCTCCATCCCAGGACGGTGGGATCATGACCTGAGCTGAAGGCAGACACTTAATGGCTGAGCCACCCAGGCACCCCTAAGTAAAATCTTTTTTAAGAAAAGAAATAATCTCTTGATCATTAGTTGTGTAGTTTAAAGTTAATGTAATTAATTGATAACCCAAAAGATGCATTCATGATTAAATATTTTGAAATATCCATTTTACTGAAAATTTCTTGAGTTATGCTTACAGTACTACATTTGGTTACATATTGAATGTTGATTACTTAATGTTTAAATAAATTTCTATGGTGCATGTGAAGCAGTGAAGTTTTAACTTCTTAATGTCAAATTCATAATTATTTCATTAATATTTTATATGTTCCTAGAAAGTCCTCTCTCTCCTACCCCCCAAGTGTGTGATCAATTCTGTTCACAACCTAGGTTTAATTAAAGAATTCAAGACTTGCTTCCAGGGTTATACAATTTCCAGTTTTATAAAATCCTGATTCTCCAATGAACACTTGCTACAGAAAAACAGTATAATATAGACTTTGCAACCCAAGAGACACATTCATAATTTCTGACCACTACTTACATGAGTAAATCATTTAATTTATCTCAGCTTCAGTTTTGCATCTGAAAAATAGACATTATAAAATTAAACTTCAGGATTATTTTGAGGATAAAGATAATGTTTTAAATTACTTGCCACCTTGATGTGCTTACTAAATTTGCCACAATAAATGCAATATGGTGGAAAGGAAATTAGTCCAGGAATAATATGATTTGGGTTTAAGTCCTGGCAAAAGCAATTAGCTATTTGATTCTTGTATATGACACTTAATTCCTGAGAGTCTGTTTTCTTATATATATAATAGAATAAAACCTGCCTTGTCTATGAACATCAAATGAGATAGTATAGGAGAAAGAATAAAAAAACTAAACTGATACTATAATTGCTGTTCATATAGGGCCTAGGAAAGTGATTCTCATGGTATTTGTGTAAGTGGTATTGCTTGGCCAAGGAAATAGCCAAAAAAAAAAAAAAAAGTAGGTAGATTGGGGCTACTCGATGGCATTCCAAATACCTAGGAAAAAAACAAAACAAAACAACAACAACAAAGCCAAACACTTCCACTAATTCCTAGTTTTGTCATTCGCCCCACCAAACCCCAGAACTTCATCCTTGCTTAAAATCACACCCCTTGTAGGAAGAATACAAGCGACATCCAAAGAGACCAAGAGTCAAATGTGCTTAACCAAATGAACCACCCAGGTGCTTTTCTTTGCCCCACCTTATTTAACACTACTACTTCAATACATACACTCTTGTACATCCGTATACATAGCACACGCAGTATCAAGTACAACCATCAGCACTGTATAACAACACTTACTGGAAAAACTGCTCAAAGATTGCATTTTTAAAGAAAGTAGGTAGCCTTTGCTTTTCACTTTCTGAGGATTATGATGTTGCTAGAACTATGCCAGCAATTTCAATTTTGTATAAAAAAATACTTGTGAAGAAAAGAGGAAAAGAAAGAACTTTGGAAGGCAAGGAATCTAACTGGAAAACAATGAACTTCTCTCTGGGACCACATCATATTTGCTAAAAATCCTTGTTGTGTATACCTTAGACACTGAGGCTTATTAATATTCAGAAAGCTCAAATGAAAGTAGATATGCATACTCAAATTTAAAAATAGAATATTTATGAAAGGAAAATTCTCGTGATTTAACACAAGTTCAAATTTTGCCTTTGACTGAAATGAATGAACATCATTTTGCTTGAGCACTGTAATGGATTAATCCTGAATCAACTGCAGCAAGATGCATTTCAGATGGCATAAGGATAATTATTAGAAAAATGTCCCTTCAGATTAATGGTTTATGATATCCATTACCCTATGTTTTGCTAGTATGACTTTTTAAAATATTATTTTATTGAAGATTAGGGGACAAACAAAAGACTAAGAAATTGAGCTATGTAAGGGTTTGAAATAAATTTCTTATCTGTCATAGCTAATGCATGAGAAACCAAGTAATATATGTTTAGGCTACTGGAGAATTCCAAACAAATCGTATTAACTATCTGTTTTGTATTATTCATATGTACCCTTGCGAATCTGATTTCTTTCCAAAGAAATTCAAGTGTCATTTTTGGAGCTACAGCTAAAATGCCACGACTGATTTCCATTGGATGTTATATATCCTTTTCTAATAATATTTTATTTGTGTCTGTGGAATCATTTAAAATTTGATTGAATAAGAAAATAAACATTATTATAATAATAAATCCCAATCTTCATAAGTTATCTAATAAAACAAAAATCATAAAATTAGAGGATTCCACATATATTTCCTGAGCATTTTTTGTGGCTTTGGGGATTCTTGGTTCTTAGGATTACAAAAACAAACAAAATAGCCTCAACAATTTTATAATTTATTAAAAGAAATAAACTCCCTCTTGCATGTAGCTCTCAAAGTAATCAGATTTATGAATTCAGCATTATAAACTATGATGCAGCATTATGAAGAACATTCTCTGCAGCAATGAAGTATGCAAAGTACACAAGAAGGTACATTTTTTTGTGGAAAGTGAGATGAGGGTGTTACAAAGGGAAATGTTGAGGAAAAGCTTTATGGGAACCTGAATGTTCTCCTGAAATGAGAATAGGCTATAATGTCAGAAATACACGTAAATTAAAGATAACATTGTGAATTATTTGGGTTTAGTTCACTTATTCTTAAGTAATCAATGCACTCAATAAGGTCTTTAATCAATGCAGTCAATAATGTCTTTTTTACAGAGACCACGTATCCAATTTGGAATTGTATGCGAACAACCGGGCACGTATAGCAAATTCAGCCATTTCTAACCATTTGCATTGTGTTCACAAAGAAACTAAGATTCGAACTCATCCTACAAAATGACTACCATTTCTCCAGATGGAGTATAAAGAATTTTAATTTCAACTGGAGAGAAAACATAAGCAATAGATAGAAATGGAAATCTAGCACATGTACCTGGAATATCAAATATTCTGTTATGACTAGAAGCTGAAGAGAGAAGTGGGTGGGAAAGTCACAAGAAATAGACTGGGTCCTGATAGGAAAAAATGTAAATGCCTTGCTCTTAAATGTGGACTAGATTGTGCAGACGATGGGAATCCAGAATGAGTGATGGAGGGCTCAAATGGACAGTGATAAGTTATCTCTAAATAACTTTTATTTTATCAGTCAGTGATATATGAGCAATATTATCACATGATAATTGTGTATACACAGATGTGTAATCACATGATAATTTGTGTATACTATACATTGAATAAAGGTCCAAAACCGTTTAGCCAGTGCCCAGCTATTTCAGTGATACATTCACTCTTTGTATTTTTTCCTTTTTTAAAAAAACTATAAAATATTACAATGCACAAAACAACAGAGAAAGTAAATAACTGAACCTTGTATAAGAATCAAGTTTAAATACATGTAAAAACATATTGTAAGGGATGCCTGGGTGGCTCAGTGGGTTAAGCCTCTGCCTTCCACTCAGGTCATGATCTCAGGATCCTGGGATCCAGCCCTGTGTTGTAGGGCTCTCTGCTCAGTGGGGAGCCTGCTTCCCTCCCCCTCTGCCTGCC
This sequence comes from Ailurus styani, assembly GCA_002007465.1. NCBI lineage: Eukaryota > Metazoa > Chordata > Mammalia > Carnivora > Ailuridae > Ailurus > Ailurus styani. The sequence continues at coordinate 14,474 of LNAC01000390.1, read as the reverse complement.
TCTCTGCCTACTTGTGATCTCTTTCTCTCTGTCAAATAAATAAATAAAATCTTAAAAAAAAAAACACATTGTCATCTTAAATTAGAACGGTCAGAGATAGACTTTGGGCATGATAACATGAGACATTCCACCTAAATGGTCCCTAGAGAAACTGGTGAAAATTATCAAAACACACACACCACTATTTAAAGCCTCTGCAAATGGTCCTAAGAACAACAAACAAATGGGAAAAAAAATCTTTCAAGAAAATCTACAATTTGTAAGAAGGGATATATGTGTTTTGAGCCTAGACCATTCTCTCCCTCTCCACCCTCCTTCTCAGGAAGACAGAAACTCTACTCCAGAATACAGCAGCCAAAAACACAAGACTCAACTTCTTCTCAGCTCCCAGTAAGAGTGTTGTTCTTTCCCAGAGAAGCAGGAGTTTAGGGTTTCTCATCCCTTCCCAAAGACAAATTGCTGAGGCTAAATCCCGTGGTATAAAACTGAAGTGGCTTTACTAATACCAGACAAAATAAACTTTAAAACAAACAAAATATGGAGCACTGGGTGTGGTGCATAAACAATGAATTTTGGATCACTGAAAAAATAAAATTAAAAAAAAAAGAAAGCAAAAAAAAAAGGTTACCAGAGTTAAAGAATATAATCATAAGAGGGTCAATTCATCACGAAGATACACCCAACATCAAAGCACCTAACCATATAAAGCAAACTGACGATCTGAAGGAAGAAATAGACATCAATACTAGAAGAGTGGGAGACCTCAGAGCCCCACTCTCAATAATGAACAGATTGTCAGACAGAAAATCGTTAAAAAAAAAACAAAAAAAAATAACGCTATCTACCAAATGGAACTAACAGACATATATAGAACATTCCACCCACAAGCAGAAAAATACACATTCTTCTCAAGTACACACGGAATGTTCTCCTGAAGAGATCACATTGTAGATCGCAAAACAAACCTTAACAAATTTAAGAAGATTGAAATCATTTCATAACTCTTCTGACCCCAAGACAAGGAAACTAGAAATCAATAAAGAAAGAAAATTAGAAAATCTACAAATACATGAATATTAAAACACTCTTAAGTAATCATAGTGTCAAAAGAGAAGTCAAAAAGGAAATTAGAAAAAAATCTCAAGACAAATGAAAATAAAAATACAAAATATCAAAATTCATGAGATGCAGCAAAATAGTACTAAGAGGGAATTTTATAACAATAAGTACTTATGATAAAAAAGAAAAATTATTTCAAACAAACCTAACTTTACATCATAAAAAAAGAAAAGAGAACAAACAACACCCCCAAATTAGCAGAAAAGAGAAAATAATTAAAATTAAAGCAGAAATAAATGAAATGCATACAGAAAAAAAAATCAACGAAACTAAGAGTTGGGTTTTTTGAAGAGAAAAATAAAAATAGCAAACTCTGGTGAGGAGCGGCAAGANATAAAAAGGAGACATGACAACTGATACCACCGAAATAAAAAGAATCATGAGTCTGTTACAAATGATTACACACCAACAAAGTGGACAACCTACAATAAATAGAAAAATACCCAGAAACTGTTGGTGGGAATTTAAATGGGTGCAGTTACTATGGACACAGTATGGAGATTCCTCAAAACTTAAAAACAGAATTACCCTTTAAGCCTTCAATGCTACTGATGGGCATATATCCAAAGGAATTGAAGTCAGGATGTTGATGAGATACGTGTAATCCCTGTGTTCATTGTAGTTTTATTCACAATGGCCAAAGTATGGAAACAACTTAAATGTCCATCAGTAGAGTAATGCATAAAGAAAATGTAATATATACATACAGTGAGGGGAGTATTACCCAGTCTTCAGAAAAAAGGAATCCCTGCCATTTGTGACAACATGGATGGACCTGGAGGACATTATGTTAAGTGAAATAAGCCAGACACAAAAACGCAGATACTGTATGATCCACTTTTATGAGGAATCTAAAAGTAGAATTATGGTTACCAGAGGCTGGGGGAGGGGAAATGGGGAGATATTGGTAACAGGATACAAAGTTTCAGTGATGTAAATGAATAATTTAGAGATCTACAATACTACATTAAAGCTATAGTTAACACTGTATTCTTTATTTAAAAATTGCTAAGAAGGTAGATCTTATATTAAGTGCTCTTACCACAAAAGAAGATCCAATCCAAAAAGTGTGGGGTGGGGGGAAGAGAATTTTTGGAAATAAGTGTATAAATTTATTACAGCTTAGGTTGCGATGATGGTTCCACATGTGTACATTTATTTCCAAACTCATAAAGTTGTATGCATTAAGTATCTATAGATTTTTGTATGTCAATTATACCTCAATAAAGTGATTTAAAAAAATTGTGTCTTATATATTTACAAAGCATATTGGGGTAAAGAGGAATGGATTACAAAGATACACCAAGAAACTTTTGGTTGTGATGGTTACATTCATTATCTCGATTGTGGTAATGGTTTTACAGGTATATATACATGTCAAATTGTATTGAATCATGTATTTTAAATGTCAAGTGCTCCCCAATAAAAAAAAGAGAAAAGAAAAATTTAAAATCAATATCCAAAGGCACCTGAGGAAGACACACTCTACACATGTCTGTTGTTTCTATAATAACACGAGGGAGGAAAACTGATAATTGAAAAATAAATTTATTCTACATCCTAGCTTGAAGACCAAATTGTTGCTAGAGCTGGGTGACCTTTGAGATCTTCAGTTACTTATTTGTAAGTGAATTTTACCTCTGAGTTTCTTTACAGAGCTTGCCCCAAAACTCATATCAATGTCTAAGCAAAAGGTCAGAGTGTTCTCCCATGTAATATGAGTTTTCATTATGGGTTTTCATTATTTCCTTATAAACTATGACATTTTCAAAATGTCAGCATCAGAGAAAACTTGAATGCTTTTTATTCTTTCCTTTTGATATTTAGTATGGGATATATTACATGGAATATATATGAAATAATTATCTCTATATATAATATATACATATTAAATACATATATGAAAATGTGCATCAGAAGAACACATAGAAAAAGAAAGCCCTGACTAGGTTTTCAGTAAGCTGTAGTCCTCGTTTTACTGTTTTCATTTCATAATAACTAATTAGAATAGTTGCTATGATGAAGTGTCTACTGAATAAGTAGCATCTGAAAGATGAATCAGTATTGCTTGTTAACTTTATTCCTCTAAAAGTGAGATGGGTTAATTACCATTTATATATGAATCATAAATCTTGTGATTAGATATAACACTGACTTAGATAAACTTTTGTCTAAGCCTTTTAATTCTACTGGTTACATTTTACTTAGAGCTAACTATCTTACCTATCACGGGCAAATTCACAGAAATTCTCCTTTTACTATTCAGAGGCCATCCTATAGCTATTAAAGTGTCATTAATATTTTCCATTTCATATAGGTTTATATGTTTCTATGTACACAGTGAACCTCCATTGAATTCTGTGCAGATATATCATCTTACAAGTATTGCCCTCAGAAAAGGAAGGTTATTTCTAAATATGAGTGGTTTGGTGCTAGTTGAAAGTATATAATCCTAAATTAACATTCTAATTAAATTAATTTCTGGGAGTTGACTCAATTATAGCTTTGCTATTACAAGTATTTTCTTAGGTAAGTCTCCCTCATATAGGAGTCTAAATGTCCTCACTGTTCACGATAGCAGCTAGCAAATAACATTTATTGAGATTCGCTGCTGTGTGACAAATAATCCCAAAACTTAGAGATTAAAACAACAAACATTAATCATCTCCCAGTTTCTACAGAACTGAAACCCAGGCCTCACAGTGCAGGCGTGGTGGTGAAGAGCAGCAGCTGCCATGTGAAGGAAGCCCTTCTGAGATCCTTTTTCCCCATCTCTTCTACAGATCAAAGACTTCAGCTGCTGGGGGAAAGACAACAAACATCATCTCCCTTAAGCCATTAGTGAAAACCCATTACATCTAGGGAAATGGAAGAGTTAAAAAACAATCCACTCCTGGAGCTGGGACAGAAATCCATCCTGGGTAAAGACCTATTGTCAGACATGAAATAGTATTACAGAAAAGGTTCCACCTCTACTACTGAAGCTTATTCAGAACAACAGAAAATGCCCTGTGTCCAGCACCTCCAGGTATCAAATGGTCTACTACAGAGAGAGTGGCAAGAATGTGAGGAGAGATCCTCTCTGAGATGCAGCATAAAGAAAACCTCTAATTTGAGGGTGGAATAGATATTGAGAAAACCCTACTGGCAAACTAATCCCAACACTAAAAATAAGGTAATACTAGAAATGTTTAAGGTCTGTGATACACTAAGAATAACAACAGAAACACATCCTGAACCTAATTCAGCTCATAACTAGCCTGACTCAAAACCCCATTTTAAGGGCTTTCCAGAATAAAAGTCAGGCCCATTTCCAGATGTAAGACTATTTACCAGAGTGTCCACTATCCTGCACAAAACCTCCATATTTCAACAACAACAAAACACTATAAAGAGACAAAGCAATCAATAAGATAATACCCATAGAGGATTCAAATATTGCAATATTAGTGAGTTTTTTAAAATCATGATTGTTGTGTTGAAGGCTATAGTGGAAAATATGCATGATGAGAATACTAATTCTAGCAGAGATGAAAACTGTAAGAAAGAATGAAATAGACACTCAAAATAAGAAAATCTGGTAATAAGTAATAAAAAAGTTTTGACAAGCTCATCATAGACAAGAAAAAACAATCAGTGAAGTTGAAGTTATATTGAAAATATATGAAGATAGATCAACAGAAATTATTCAAACCGAAACACAAAGAGAAAAAGGAGATTTGGGGGAGGGGTCTCTCAAGAGCAAACATCCTAAAAGTTAAAAAAATGGAAGCTGCTAAGGGACACAGCATTACTCTGACCTATTCTATTGGCCAAAACAGGCACAATTTCTGCCCACATTCAAGAGGGCAGAGAAAAGCACTATGGCTCTTGGTTAGCCAGTGTTATATCACATAAAAGCAAGTGGCATGGGAGTTACCATTTGCAGCCACCTTTGTAAAATATAGTCTGTCACATTAATACTTATTAACTTTCCAGCATGTGAAATTGCTAGATGTTTAAAGATTAGTAGCCCCTGAATCAACTATCCATAAGGAGCGGCGAGTATGGCAACAACCATTCAAATCACACAAGAGAAGGTAGAATATGCCAAACAGTATAAGCAAAGAACAGAGTTTTGGAGGAAATAATCAACATTCCTGTTGGAAGAAATTTAAAAATAATGCATGCAAGAGTTGGACCCTGGACCACTTGAAGGGACAGATATGATTTTTACAGGTGAGAAAACAGGAATGGACATACGACCTAGGGAATATTTTTGTTTGTGGAAACAAGGAAGCAAACAAAACAAAACTATCCCCCCCCAGAAAAAAAACCCACAAAAAAGAAGATGGGAAAAACTTCTGAAATCTTTGTAAGAAACATGAAAGAATAGTGTTTATAAATGAGCACTGGAAGTTCAGAAAGCAGATGAGTACGTGGTTGTTACAAGGCAGAAGGAAGAAACATGACTGAGCACTAGCAATGCTTCAGGAAGTATTCTGTGGACTTTATGTAACTTAACTCATATTATTTCATAGTCATCCTGGAGGTCTTAGTACAAATAAAGGAATTGAGGTTCATTTCAAAAACTTGCCTAAGGCAGGATAGGGAGTCAATTCATGTCCAGTACCAGAGCCCATATCTTATAGATTTTACCATGTGTCTCTCACTGAAGGAATCTGATTTGGTACTTTGTGGAAATTCATAGAAGAGTGTGGACCACAAGGTAAAATAATTTTATTTTATAAATTATGAATTACACATGAAGCACAATAAATTGATCGTGCTTTAGAAAGACTTGAATGGCTGAAAAGAGAACCCAAAGAAGGCAGGGAGACCAGTCAGGAGACAGCTACAACATTCCATTACAAGAGACGTGAGACCTTAAATTATGGCCTGGCAGAAAAAATAGAAAATTGCAAACAGTTTTAAAGGGAATTGCTGACTCAGCATAATATTAAACAACCAATTGTACCTGTATGAGCTACAAGGAGAGCAATGGGTCAAGAGTTTATCAGAATAGGAAGGAGATCAGTACAGTTTTAGTCAGAGAATACACTAGAAGATAAATTTGGTCTTGGGGATACTGATGAATTTAAAAAAAAATGATCAAGTGTAAAAATAACAACCAATAACAATCAACAGTGCTGCGAGATATAATGGCAATGCAGAAAAGACACTAACAATAGCCTTGAATATTAAGAGAAGGATAAAAATTCTCTGAAAGCTCTGCAAGCTTAGCTACCAAAAATATATGGGAAGCAGGTGGAATTTATAATTGACCTGGCATGCAGTTTTATTATCTGCAAAGAGTTCTGAGTATTTATAAATGAGCCAGATCTCAAACCTACAGCAGTATCTTACTGTTTCTCACCCAGCAGAAGCCCTTCATAACTGAAATATTAAAAAGTGAACTGATGTCACAGTTCCAAAATTTTACTAGTCTATTCCTCTCAAAGAATGATCCAATATTTTTATGGTAGGCAGATGGTCATTTTTCAGGAAAACACCCACCTCCACTTACTGAGAAACAAAATGAATGTGGTAACATTTCTTCCAGATTTTTCAGCATGGTCACTTCTGTTGTGAACTATTGATTCATAAAGTACTACTGTGTTTCTAAAGTAATTTTAATTAAAGTCAATATTATATATTAGCTTAATTTTATTCTTACAGCTCCCCTGAGAGTAGGTAAATTACAATATTGTATTCTATTATCTCCATTAAATAATTGTGGAAAATGCTACTTATAAGAAACAGTTATCTTACCCAAAGTCTTAAAGTATTGGTAAAACCAGCATACATTTTAAAACCCAAGACTCCCAATGCCCCAAATTGATACTTTCCCTTAAACTGAAATATTTTTATCATTAATAAAAAACAAAGGTCATATTTACCTAAATAATATTTTATTTCAAGCCTATGCCCTATGTATTCATAAGTCTGAAAATTATTTGCCCCATGGAATACATGCTAAAATATCTATATTCATATATGCTAACTTATTCATATATATTCACCATATATTTATACTTATATACTATATTTTTGTTTAGTATTTATATACAATGAATTATGTGTATATGTAACAAATACTAATTATTTCTGAATATGACCTTAAGGAAACCAAATAAATTTAGAAATGTAATGTCAAATCAAAATTAAGATTATGCCAATATTGGACTTCTTGATTCATACTACTGTAATCTATTGTCCGGTTTTTGCAGGGGAGAGGATGTGTTGATCTACCCATAATGCCCATAAGAGAGCATGAGTTCTGACTGACATCATGGGTTTCCTGGTATGATTCATTTACTGAAACACAGGATCCTTTTGGTGATAGTCCTACCAAAATTGCATCACATTAATCCAACCACGAGGAAACACAAGAAAATGCAAATGAAGCAACATTTTACAAAATGGCCTGTGATTTTCAGAAAAGTTATGAAAGCCAGGGGTGCCTGGGTAGCTCAGTTTTTTGTGTGCCTGACTCTTTTTTTTTTTTTTTTAAAGATTTTATTTTATTTTATTTCACAGCGGGAGAGAGATCACAAGGAGGCAGAGAGGCAGGCAGAGAGAGAGGGGGAAGCAGGCTCCCTGCTGAGCAGAGAGCCCGATGTGGGCCTCGATCCCAGGACCCTGAGATCATGACCTGAGCCGAAAGCAGAGGCTTTAACCCACTGAGCCACCCAGGCGCCCTGTGTGCCTGACTCTTGATTTCAGCTCAGGTCATGATCTCAGGGTCCTAGGATTGAACCCCCATTGGGCTACATGCTCAGTGGGGAGCCTCTTGAGGATTTTTCTTCCTCTCCCTCTCTCTCTGTGAACACGGGCATACTCTCTCTCTCTTTCAAAGAAATCAATGAATCTTGAAAAAAAGAAAAAGACATGAAAGCCAAAGAAAGACTCATGACCTGTTCTGGAGTAAAGAGACTAGAGAGAATAGCAATTCAATGTAATCCTATTATTAGTATTGTGTCAATGTTGCTTTTCTGATTTTCAAAAAATTGAAGTTATAGAAAAGAATTCTTGCTTTTAAAAAATACATGTGAAATTATTTACAGATAAGGCATCATTTCTTCAACTTACCCTCAGATACTACAGATAAAAACACACACATATACACAAGGAGAGTGAAAGAATAATAAAGCAAATATGATGATATTGAGGGGAATCTCAGGAATTTATATGGAGATTCTTTCTATTATTTTTGCAACTTTTCAGTAAATGTGAAATTTTTCAAAATGACATTTTTGAAAAGATGATAAATCCCTCTTCATTTTTCTTTTGCTCGAGTTTGAATTTTCTGAAGCCAAGAAATGTGAAATAACATACATTAAAAAAAGGAAGATAACTACATAAATGTTACCTAGGATAATAAATTACAAAAAGGTACCTCCCAAAAAATGAATGTTCAGTGGTTCACATTTAGTTTTTAAATACCACTTTGTGAGTTTTTGTTAATATTAATGAATATGTAGGAATGGATGATAAGTTGCAATGAGACTATTTCAAGTTAGATAAATTCTGCAAATTGCCAAGTACCTGCTAACTACTCCATAGTCTTAAATGTACATAAGGGTACCTTTATATTTTTTCACTGATATATTTTATCACTGTAAGATTTTATTGATCATATTTCTTTGGCCTCAGGAACAAAGCCATACTGAAATATTTAGTATCCTTTTGTTTATGATTTTTTTTGTAGATAAGAGTAATTCCTTCTTTGAACTTCTTATTCAAACTAATTACCCCTGTAAGTGAATAATAATTATGTGGTGGTATGTATGATAACAAAATGGGGGGGGGTTCCTCAGTAGCTCTGTCTCAGTGCCACTCGAACTCGAGGCTAGTGTCTTATCCCTAGAAAAATCTCTTCCCCTCAACTTCAACTCTGAGTCTTCCTTTCTTTGTACTCCATAATTGTTCATAATTTTAGTATAAGCTATCTCATCTCAGTAGAAATAATCAGTCTCTTTTCTAGATTGTAATGTCTTAAAAGACATTTCATCTTTTGCTTTGAAATCCAGCAGTTAGCCTGTCACCTAGTAGATACTCATGCGTGATGCTGTGAGCCACTGAAAAACATGGGACTTTGGTGGTAGGTGTGCCTGAGTGAACTTATGCAAATTACTTAACCTCTTTTGAGATTCAGTTTTCTTACATGTCGAGTGGAAAGAACAATTTTTACCTCAAAAAGTAATTTCAAAGGTAAATCCAGTTAATGAATTTAAAAACTAGCTTGTTCTCAGTGTCAATGAATGTTAAAGAAAAAACTTTGTAGAAATAAAACTGAATTCCATGAATCTTAAAAAGTTAAGAGAGGGGCGCTTGGGTGGCTCAGTCATTAAGTATCTGCCTTTGGCTCAGGTCATGATCCCGGGGTTCTGGGATGGAGCCCTGTGTCAGTCTCCCTGCTCGAAGGGGAGTCTGCTTCTCTCTCTCCCACTCCCCTGCTTGTATACCCTCTCTCACTGTCTCTTTCTGTCAAATAAATTAATAAAATCTTTAAAAAAGAAAAAAGGTTAATAGAGTACAAAACAGAATAAATGATATGGACAAATACAGTGAAAAACAAACTATAAACATATCCTGTCTCTCCATAAGCAATCTGTACTTTTTATTTTGAATATTGATTGATTGATTTATGTGAGAGAGAGAGAGAGAGAGAGAGAGAGAACACGAGTGTGCATGAGCATGAGCTGGGGCAGGGGCAGAGCAGAGGGAGAGAGAGAATCTCAAGTAGACTCCCATTGAGCATGGAGCCCAACATGGGACTCAATCTCACGACCCTGAGATCATGACATGAGCCAAAATCAAGAGTCAGATGCTTAACCAACTGAGCCACTCCCGACATCCCCAAGTAATCTGTACTTTTTGCTGTGAAATGATTATGCTGAAATATTTCCACATTCCTCTCAGAGGGATAGCATTTAATGTTGTATAGGAAGTAGCAAGGTATCAGAAAAGGTGGGGGGCTAAGGTTGTAGAGTTCTTACTTCAAAGAGATGATCAGTTCCTACCACATTTCCCTAGTGCTATGCCAGTTACCAGGAAACCATTCATTGAGTGGATTATTATTATTAACCAGTTGTTAATAAATGAGTGAAAAGCCATTCTCCCTTTCTTCCCACTGTAAGTCCCTCAATTGCTACCTGGGCATAAACTGCCACCTACAATAAAGACTACCTTTCCCAGACTCAAGGAGATATCATAGGACTTCACAGGAAAAACCTCTCAAACCATGAACTCATAAATATATATTTCTAAATTACAAAACATATAGAGAAACAAGACAACATAGACAAAGGAAGAAGTCATGAACAGTTGAATCAAATCATAAAGGTATCATAATTATTGTAAATGTAGTATACTCAGAAATTTGAAAATATAAAAAAATGTGTAATTACTAAAAAATAATAAAACACATTTGAAAAAGGACTGAAGAGAATTTCTAAAAATTGGAAATATCATGGTTGAAACAAATAATTAAAATGTGATGCCTATTTCACACAGAGGTAAGGAGAGCTATGGAGGCTTCAATAGAGGGGGAGGCAATAATGCACAGCAGTCCCCCCTTATCCATGAGGGATACATTCCAAGACCCTTAGTGGATGGCTGAAAACACTGATAGTACCAATCCTCATATACTATGCTTTTCCTATATGTGTGAACCTATGATAATGTTTAATTTATAAGTGAAGCAGAGTAAGAGATTAACAATAAGTTAATAATGAAATAGAACAATTTTAACAATAGATTGTAATAAATGTTATGTGAATGTATTTTTTTCTCAGAATCTCTTACTGTACTCTACTCCCCCTTCTTGGGATGATGTGAGCTGATAAAATGCCTACGTGATGAGACAAAGTGGGGGAATGATGAAGACGCTGTGATCTAGTGTTGGGGCCTCTATTGACTTTTGATGACAAGTCAGAGGGAGGATCGTCTGCTTTGGACCATGGGTGACCTCAGATAACTGAAGCCTGAAGAAGCACAAGTGCACACGAGGGGGGTGACTGCATGTGTTATCTCACTGTCTTTTCTATTTATAGTAACACAACATTGGAAACAAGATCAAGTTAAAGATTAAATTAGTGCAATACATGAACAGAATATTTTTCTAGAATTAACATGTGTTCAAATGCAGTTCATGAAGTTAAAATACAATGTGTCAATTGGCTTCATGCATCCAAAACAGATCATTTATTAGCACTGCCCCATCCAACAAAACTATTTTCAGTAATAATCATGAAATAATCAATAATAATCATTCATTTTCAATTTTGTTTTAAAAAAAATTTTTAAACAATCAATGTTGAATTTAAAGACAGTACGCAAGGGGCACCTGACTGGTTCAGTCGGTTAAACATTTTTGCCTTTGGCTCAGGTCATGATCTCAGAGTCCTGGGATCCAGCCTCACCCCACTGGTATGCTCCCCACTTTTACCTCTCCCTCTGCCCTCCCCAACTCTGCCTCTCCCCCAACTCCTCTCCACCTGTTCGTGCTCTCTCTCAAATAAATAAATAAAATATTTAAAAGAAAAATACATTATTCAAATTAAGTAAAATATGTCATGTGTTTATTCAAATGTACAAGCAAAATTATATTTCCTATCTCACCCTGTTCCACTGTTTTAATTTTGAATACATACCCCCAAAATCTCCAAATGCACAGATAGAATGATAGAATTGAAATAAATCAAGTTCTGTTTTTCATCTTTACAATCATTATGCTATTATCTTTAAATTTCAACGACTACCACTTCTCAACCAGAGCTCCATGGAACCCTGCTTTCAGCAAGAAGTCACTAGGGTCTCCATGAAAGAATGTGATGAAACAAAAACAGCGCTGTTGTTTTCTTCACTTTACATGCCTTGTGATACTAGTGTTTACAATGACGGGCAGTGGATGGCATCTTTACCATCTGTATCAGAGGACATTCAGGCCCAGGTGGTGGTGTACAGAAGAACTATGCTCCTTTGGCTGAATCCACCAGGCTCAGTGAGATGAGAAAGGCTATTGATAATTGGTGAGTATTTTATTGCTCAGAGGGGACAAGAGCTGAGTCTTTCATTCTATTCCTCTCTTCAATTAGCTCCCTCAAGTTCCTCTTGAAATAAAGAACTTGCTTTACTCCAATGATAAAAAAAATCACAGGGAAATTTTATTTTTTTAAAGATTTTATTTATTTATTTGAGATAGAGAGAGCAAGCAGGGGAAAGAGGGACAAGCAGGCTCCCCTCTGAGCTGTGAGCCCAGTGATGTGGAGCTTGATCCCAGGACCCTGGGACCATGACCTGAGCCCAAGGCAGATATTTCACCACTTAATGGATTGAACTACCCAGGTGCCCCAATCACAGGGAAATTTTAGTCGTAAAGAAGGAATTTTTACATATGTGTCCGCCAGCCACCCCTGCCATTCTGCTGTTCTAAATGCTACGAAACATGGCATATGTAGATTAGAACTAAATTGTATTGTGAAGTTTTTGTGTTTTTAATCTTCTCATTTATTTGCCCTTCTGTTTTGTATTTTATTAGTTTTACATTTTACAAACATGTATGACAGTTTAATATGTGTGTGTCTGTGTTTAAGATGACATATGAGCTAGAAGAGAAGGACTTTAAGATCTAGAACTACAAATAATTTTTACAATGTTAGTAATAAAGAATTACAATCCTCCCTCACTACACTAGGGCAACAGACACAAAATAAATCCTTCGTTGTAATGAAAACTGCTCATCACTGGGACCTTCACAGGCTGCTGATCCAAGTTGTCCTATCTTATTGTACCTCTGATACAATGTCTCCAGCTGGGTTGTAAAGCAGATTAATGAAACATCACAGCATCTGAGAAGTGAATGCACTGATTACTTTAAACAGAAACTGGAATTTCAAACAGTATAACTTTTTTTAAAAAGTCAGTGAAAAGCTTCAAGAAGCAAGTTATTCAGAAGGTATTGCCCAGAAAAGCAAAATCACATAGTTGGTGAGAATCTATTAATGCCAGCATATAAAATTATAGAATAGTGCTTGGTCAAGATGTGGTATAAAAAACTGAAAAGATTCCACCCTCATAAAGTATAATAAGTTGATATATTGATAATATGTCACATGATGCTGAAGAGGCTTTGTGTAATAAACTGATAAACAATCGCTTCTATGTCCAAGTTGATGAGTCAACAAATTTTACCAATAATCATCACACTGCAGCTTTTTTAAGATTTGTAAATGATAGTGAACTTTAAGAAAACTTTTCTGCTGCAAAGAGCTACTTAAAACAAGGAAAGGTCAAGACAGATTTCATGTTTTGTCTTCATATCTGGAAACAAAACCTGTCTTGGAGAGACATGATATCTTACCTAATGTTTTCCCATGGTTAGACTTACTTGCAGAATAAGTATAGATGGTCAAAACTGACTTTTTAAAATGCAAAATCTCTGTAAAATACTGGGATACAAAAGAGTCCCTTTTATAAGAAAGACTTTCAGCAAACTACTTGAAAGGAAAAGTCAATTTAGACATAGTACCTGGCTTTGGAGTCCTGAGAAACCAATGAGAAAGCAGCACACACTCATAAGTACTTCTTAAATGATGGTATAATTACCTGGGGAAAAAACAATAAGCCATATAATTTCTGTGATAATCAATGTTCACAAAGACAGTCAGGAAAGTGAGATAGAAGTTGATTTTAGTCTCTAAGGATAGATCTTAATTAAGTCAAGGGGACTGGATAGAAATTTCCAGACATGGAAACTAATATAGGCAGGTGTAGAAATGTTTATGTCTTTGACATATTGAACAGAAAATGAGTAAATACCTTATGACTTCACTCAATGGTCAATGAATATATAATGAGCTCTTACTATGCCTCCTGTACTGTACTAGGGATTGTTGGATCCAAAAGAATAGAACAGATGTAACAGGTTTGTGGAAGCACGTATTGAGAGGTCAGAAGGGAAGTAGCTAGGATTCAAAGTCTATATTTCACCAACATGAGTTCATTAGAATACCCTTATGGGGGGAAAGGTGTTGGAAAATTGACTCACAATTTCAAAATGTTAGTTTTCCTTGAAAAAAGGGAACAACTGAATAGCCTTCATAACAGAAATATTCTTTTTACAGACTTACAAATTGTGAACAGTGTTGATATGATTGGAGCTTTATACTAATAGTATTAGCAAAATGTCAGGAATGCTGAAAGTATTGAGGATATACTTTCTTTTTTTTTTTTTTAATTCTTTGCCCCAGAGGTACAGGTCTGTAATCATCAGGCTTACATCTTTCACAGCATTCACCAAAGTACAAAGCCTCCCCAATGTCCATAACCCATCCACCCTATCCCTACCCTCCCACCACCCAGTAACCCTC
>LNAC01000389.1:1571460-1632425 GCA_002007465.1 Ailurus styani | reverse complement strand
TGGGTGAATTCCTGGGACCTGATGATAATCGGTCTCCTACTCCTCCGCCATCTTGCCGCTCCTCTCCCTTTTTACTTTTAATTTCAGGTTACCCTCTTTCTCTTCGTGAACTGTATCTGCCCACTGCTGCATCCTGCTCTAGGAACCACAAGTAAGAGTTGCTTCAAACAGCTCTTTCTTTTTAGGGAATTATCTTCATCCTGGGCACACACTTAGACCGGAAATTACATTCTCTATTTGGTTAGAATTGGGCCTCTCAGTAATCTAGGAAACTAAATGGAGTCCTAATCCATCACCTAGCACCTAATCTAAGAAGATGTTGGTTTATAAACATATCAAATGATGGGACCAGGATCTCACTAAGAGATCTACTTTTTCTATAGTAGTTTTGTTGGTAGCCTTAGTTAGCCAAGAGCTGTCTAACGGAAAGGTGTGGCATGTGAATTAATCAGTACTGCTGTTTTTAAAGTTTAAATCTTTAATCTCTAGTTTCTTGGGTAACTGACAGAAAAACAACCAGGAGGTGCTCTCCATTACTAACGCAGAATTAAAGTATCAGTCATTCTATGACCCCAGTGCACTCCTGTACATTTTGAATGAAATAGACTGAAGGATTTCTATGTTTCATTTGGTTGTCATAAGAGTTTCTATTTTCCCTAACAGCTGGGCAGGGAGCAGACTATGTTTTTTGTTTGTTTGTTTGTTTGTTTAGTCTATTAGGGAAAAAAGGTGAGGAAGGAGGGACTAGGGACCAAAGCTAACTTTCAAGCCAGCTGTGTTTCTTCTTCAAGAGGGATCACTGAGGAGCTGATGGCTTGTTTAACCTCAGAAATGTAAACAGAGGGAAGCCTGTCACAATTAAATTAGAAATTAAGCACTAATTAAGCCTGATGCAGCATAATGGAGATTTAGATTTAGTAAATATTGGTCCCAAATGGCTCTCTTTTCTTTATATGTCTCAAATTAATCTTAATGTAAACCAAAGCGCGTGTGTTCTTTTCAAAGTAAAATTCACTCATATCTGTATTCTAAGAGAAATGAGATTGGAAACCACAGGATTACATTTCCTAGGAATGTATATGAGAGAGCACAGCGTTGGAGTGGTGCGCTGTCTATTTCTACACTATTTCTTGGGGCCTTTCAGTTCACACAGACCAGCCACAGATCGCAAAGGAATCCTGGGCGAGATTAAACACACACACACACACACACTCTCTCTCTCTCTCTCTCTCTCTCTTTCTCTCTCTCTCTCACATATAAACTGACCCAAAGTGTTACAGACTCCAAGATTTTAAGATCCACTTTTTAAGGTTGGTTGCATAACTGGAAGAGTGTGTTAAAAATATTTGAAAAAAAAGATTCTAATTAATTTACCAGCAACTAGAGCTCCCCTTTCAGTCTACCTCTGTGATGGCTAACTGAAAATCCAGATTGCCTTTGAGGGCATGGAGAAATAAACAGTTCCTGATACTTCACAGAAGAGGAATTTATTTAATGCTGCTAAGGGAGTTCGTGATTGCCCAGTTTACTTTAAGACCATCTTTGTCATTAAAAAATACATTCTTCTTGAGTAAGTTAACCTTTAACTTTTGTTTTTATGTAAAGATGATATACCCATATTATCTTCTTAAAGTTTTATTTTTTTTTTAACAGCTGGCATCAGAAAGGAAAAAAAGAGCCAACCCTCACTTAAAATAGGTAAATGATTTTCACAAGAGAAGAATTTTGTCATATGAATTGGTATTGGAATGTATGGCATCTTAAATTTTCTATCAGAACCACAGACCTGGAAAGGACAACCCCCCTCTTCTGAGCAGGGCTATCCCTGAAAAACATTAGTATTTTTTAAAACAATTTGATAACTAAATTAGAAATTCAGAAAGTAAAATATCTGGGCTACCCATTTTGGAGGTGAGAGGAGTGAGGCTTCCTCTGTGAACCCACAAAGCTGATGGCAGCTTAGATCTGGGGGGTATGTTGGAGGAGGAACCAGCAAGAATCAGCAATGGGTGGGATTTGGAGGAGCAATCAGGGATGACTTCTAAGTTTTTGATCTGAGCAGTTGGGTGGGAGGTGATGTCACATCCTGAGATTGTGAACATCAGGAGAAGAACAGGTACAGAAAGTGGTGGGACACAGGATTCTGCTGTGGAGGACATCTCAGATGCCTGTGAACCATCAAAGTGGAGACGTCCAAGAAGCAGTAGAATATGTGAATCTGGAAGCTCAAGGGAGGTTGGGACTGAAAATTACAAGTGGAGAGGATTAGGATGGAGATGAGAAGCAGGCTCAGGGCTGATGTCTGTGTAGGGAGAACTTCTAGAAGGAAAATCAGAGTTGGAAAACTCATCCTTTTGAGCTCCCTTATTGAGTGTCTTTATCATTTTGTTTAGAGTTATAAATTCCTGGAATAGCACACATACTCATGTTCAAACATATGGCTCAACTATATGGACAAAAGTATATTCCGGAGCCAAATGGTAATGAATTTTGGATTAACTGCTTTAGGATTACTTTTAATCATTGCAAATCAGCAGCTGATTGTATTCACATCTTCATATCCAGTAGGAATTAGTTCAGGGAATTTGGCAAACATTTAGTAAATGGCTTTAGAATCAGATATCCTGGACTTGAATGCTAGTTATACCACTGAATGGGCTGTGCTTTCCTAGGCAAATAAAGTCTGATCTGAGCCTTGAGTTCCCAAGGTACAAAATGGTACTGGGAGGATGAAATGAGACAACTGAAGATAAAACACCTGGGGAAATTCCTAGCACACAGTAAGGGCTCCACGAGAGGAAACTGTTCTTATTAGATAAGGCATGTTCTTCCAGGGACCTCCTAGTCTGGTGAGAGGACCCAAATACAACCAGGAAATGCCAGCAAGAAGCTTCCAAAGTGAAAAGATTTGATACAAACAGGGATCTCCTTAGAATTCTTTCATTCCTTTCCTGAAAACAAGAGTCGGAAGGATGGTTCCAGCTTCCTCTGCTCTCCTGGCTGGCTGGAAGCCAGATGTCAGCCCAGCACGAGCCCTTGGAGAACTGCTTCTGGCCACTGAAGACACCCCGAGTCCTCAGGACCTGGGGCCTAGGGCTGGCTGGCAGGCCCTCTCTCGGTCCCTGGGCCCGTCCTTCCTCTGGGTGCTTCTGCCCTCCCCTTACCTGCCGGAGTCTCCACCCCATCGGAACCTTTCTCTACCCTTTCCCAGAGACATACATGGTTTCCTGACATGACACTCTGTCCCTAATTCCCTGTTTCATTTCCCCTTCCGGCCTGGGATTTCCAATAACAAAGGCCATGGCATCCAGAGGACATGTTCTTACTGCTGTGTTGGGGTCCTTCCAGCTGAGCCTAGTGTACCCCCTACCTGGCCTGGAGATGCTGAGCTCAAATGAGGGTTGTTGGCGGATGTGGCCTAAAACTCCTGTTGCATGGCTTACTCTGGTCTAACGTGTCACTAGACTTTCACAGGCATAGACTTCAACCCTGAGGATGGGGAGACTATTTGTCCTCACTGAGTCTGCCTACTTGGTTCATTGGTCTAATTCACCATGGATCTTGAAATGTTTCCTTCTTCTGTTTGTATCACAGCAGCTTCAGTTGCCAAGGGATCAAATCTAAGCAGGAGATGAGATAGGCTTCCTGCCTTAGACTTACCCTATCAGCAGCCAAGTCAGCTATAAAGGCAAAAGGCAGAATTTAGTACGTTGTTTGGTACACAGTTCAGAAACAGCTCAATATCTGGGGTGTTGTGTCCCAAGGCCATGGGTGATCAGTTTCTCCAGGGATTTATGGAATTGAAAAATAACAGAAGTAGCAACAAAAATGTATAAATGTGGGCGCCTGGGTGGCTCAGTGGTTTAAAGCCTCTGCCTTCTGCTCAGGTCATGATCCCAGGGTCCTGGGATCAAGGCCCGCATCGGGCTCTCTGCTCAGCAGGGAGCCTGCTTCCTCCTCTCTCTCTGCCTACCTGTCTGCCTACTTGTGATCTCTCTCTATCAAGTAAATAAATAAATAAATCTTTTAAAAAAATGTATAAATGTAAAATGTTACATGCTGGTAAAAACATCTCATAAGTTTATTTAAGCCAATAAATATTGGGGTGCCTGGGTTGCTCAGTTGGTTAAGCATCTGCCTTCCACTCAGGTCATGATTCTGGGGTCCTGGGATGGAGCCCCACGTCAGGCTCCCTGCTCAGCAGGTAGTCTGCTTTTCCCTCTCCCTCTGACTCTCCCCCTGCTTGTGCTGTCTCTTGCTCTCTCTCTCGCTTGCTCTATCTCAAATAAATAACATCTTAAAAAAAATAAACCAGTAAATATTCTGTATAAATTTCTAAAATATTTTAAGATGATTACTTTTTAATTGATTAACCCAGTGCTTCAGTCCATTAATAGTCCTCAGCTTTGCTGGCTTCTTTTTGCTTCTCACTCTGATCTTTCTAATTTCTACCCTAAACTTGAAAACCAACAGTTAGTCATCTCTGTACTGGGGAAAAGAGGTCAAGCCTTGCTTCTGACTACCAGACAGGAGCTATCAAAGATTTCGGGTGGTCAAAGCTCGGGGAGGGGCAGAAGTGGGTCTACTGAAAAGGTAGGTTTAAGCATGGATACTTGGGATTTTTTTAAGGTCCTGTACCTGATTTTGTATTTGTAATTTTTCATTGTTTTTATTTTAAAGGGACAGAAATGACATGAGTTTGAGGCCTTACCAAACCTGAGTCTACTTTGGGAAAAGTAAACTCACTCTAGGGACAGGAAAGGGCCCTCTCTGTCTCCCTCAGGGCAGCCTGCCCCGAGAGGCCAGGGCAATGAGCTGGGTATGGTGCCCATGACAACAGGACCCAGGGCACTGGCCTAGGGCAGTGCTGGGTGCAGAATACTGCTGGAGAAATTTGCATGACATGAGGCAATGGACATTGACATCCATCTCTGAGTACCGAAAGGCGAGTTCTTGGGGGCACCTGGCTGGCTCAGTCAGTAGAGCATACAGCTCTTAATCTTAGGGTTGAGCTCCACAATGGGTATAGAGATTACTTAAAAAAACAAAGACATCCCCCCAAAAAAACAAAAGGGGATGTTTTTGATGGGGTGCTGAAAGAACAAAGTCACATAAAATGTAGGCTGTGAGGTAGGGCTGAGTATCCATCTGGTCTCCTAAGGGAGCCTCCCAAGTCTTCCTGTCTCCCTGACCTTGCCCCCATGTGACCCAGATCCTCTTCATCTGGGGGACTTATGTTTGAGGTTCCCTGTTCTTTGCGTGTCCCGTTTGGGGTTCTTGTTATTGCTGTACATTTTGTGGGTTCTATTTAATCCTAGCTGTTTCCCTAGGACTCTGGCCAAGTTCCTAGATCCATCCTACCTGGATGGAGGGAAGGGAATGTAAATAGTAATAGATTTCGAACAACATTGTAAATGCTTTATGGACTGTGTGTTACAGGGAGTAACTGAGCTGTAAAATTGGAATTAAATCTATGTGTTTACAGAAATGTGCCAATTGTAAAACCTCTCTACTTTCTAAATAGAGCCTTTGTGATGCAGAGCTTTGGATACACAGAGGGTGGTTCAGAACAGGGGCTCCGGGACCTCTCTGGCAGCCTCCTGTGAGCGTCTGAGACTACATCTCGGTCCCATTTTCCCCACAGCCCTCTGGAGTAACTCTTCTTGGGGGGCAGGCAGCTTCTTCATCGAGTCTGTGACGCATTCTTTGTTAAATATCCCTCACATGTGCTCCTCCATGTGAGCAGGAAATGCCCCTCCTCTGAGGTGAGAATGGTGCTGTCAACACCCCTCTTCAGAGGACATATGCTTTATGAGTGACAGTGATGAGCTCCACCAGCCGCCATGGTCTCCGCCCCCTTCACTGACAAGCCAGCTGGAAATGTCTCTCTGAGTCACTATGACCAAGGCAGGAGAAAGCAGCTTCCTTCCTTCACTTCCTTCCTCCCTCCATCCTTCTTTCTTCCTTCCCTCTTTTCCTTCCACTCTCCCTCCTTCCTTTCTTGCCCTTCTTCCTTCCTTTCTTCCTGTGGCTCTCCTTTCTGAATGTCTTGTTCCCAGACTCTTGATTTTGCTCATTTAGTCACTAATTGGCTCCATAAACAATATGTAAAGGAAAAGAGGATTCTGCCAGATGTTCTTTCTGGGCTCAGAGGACGCCCCCCAAACACACACACACACACCCCCAAAGGAGTAATAGGAGAGAAAGGTAGCTTAGAACCATAGAAAAGCAGTCAGATAGTCCTAGCTTTGAATCCTGGCCTAGACACTTACTGGGTGGAGGACTTTGGGGAACTCACTTAACTTCTCTGAGCTTCTGCTCCCTTCCTCGGATGCATGGTGGAGATAAGAACTTTGCAAGGGTGATGGAAGAATTCAGAGCCATATAATAGGTGCCCACTAAGAGGTACACATTGTTATCTGTATGATTTGGACAACTGTGCACAATATTTCCTGTAGTCTTTAAGAAGGAAAGAAATCAGTTTATCCCAGAAATCAGTTTATCACTTGGGTTTCTGATGGATGCAGATTGGTAGGAAATAAGTAAATCGGTATTTCAGAACCTGGCATAAAGCAATGGGAGATTCAATTCAGAGACCATTTTGGACTGGTCTTGGCTCACAACCCACTGAAGACCAACCCACCAATGTTCATTCACTGGGAGCCAAATTAATGAACTAGAATTGAAATAGGAAACATTTGGTCATGTTGGCTAGCTAAGCATCATTCTACTGCGGGCTTGTAAGTGCTAAACCTTTTGGAGCAGGGTTCCAGGATGTTCTGTCAGTGGAGTATGCACAATATGACCTGGGGGACTCTAAAAATCCTGCCCACACCCCAGAGTGTTTCTCTGGCAGTGGGTACCTATGTTATGATTACGGCTCCCTGTGTTCAGAAAGGCTGAAGCAGCAAACTTCCAGCACCCTCTTAGCACCTCTAAAGTTTTTTTAATTGAGATGTGATTGCCATATAACACTATATTTGTTTCCGGTGTACAACATAATGATTCAATACTTGTATATGTTGCAAAATTATCACCCCCTAAGTTTTGACACTCGCCACCCTGGAGTCCAGGCCCCGGACACTTGTGCTCGGCGTCTTTCCCCAGCCTCTCCTCCCATCAGATGTTCATCGCTGCATTCCATTTGCTCTCAGCTGACCATAAATAACACCGAGAAGCCACCCAGCAAACCACTGCCGATAGAGGGTTAAATGGCTGACAACAAGAATAAACGCACTAACAGGCACTTACTCTGTACCAGCAACGTTACAGAGCCTATTATCTCTCGTCCGTATGAGACTTCTGCGTGGTGCTTTTTTTCTTTACACTGTTATAGAGATGAAGAAACTGAGGCTCGAACAGGTTACTAATTTGGGCAACGTTGCACATACAGTACTCGGTGGAACTAGGATCTGAGCTCAGATTTGTCAGTGCATGTTTTTGGACCATTCCCCTATGTATTGGCTAAAATCGAGGCTGTATGGGGGGTGGGTAACAATTGGTGTAGTTACTAAGGGAGGAGGACGGATGTTGGGGAGTTAGGCATAATGGCCATTGCAACTCTGCACCCAACCTTTATGCCCTGCGCTTGAAAGGAAGAATTTTATCCCTTCTGGGTAGATTTCCCCCTCCTCTATGTTGAAGGTGACTAGTGCTCCACCAAGAAGCAGTCAACATGATGGTAAGCCAAGGGGTGTGAGCATTGGGCATTATTGACAGGGGCATCAGCTGTTTCAGAAAGGGTATTGTCAATGTGGGCTATAGGCAAGCCACCTGGTCCTCAGAAAATGGCAGGGCCCAGAATAAAGACACGTGGCAGTGAGGAGGGCTCTCGGAGCTGCACTGGGCAATGTGCGTGCTACTCTGGGGGACTGCGGTGGCTGGTTCCCACCAGCTGAGTTGGGACCGCTGGTAGGGGCTTCTGGCTTGGTGGTGCCAACAAATTGTTTGGTTGCCCCAGTGGGGTGAGCGAGTCCTTGGGACTCTAGGGCAACGGATAACATAGCTTGGGGACAAGCGGGGGTGGGGGTGCCGCTGTTGGAGGGCTTGGGTCAGATCTTGAATTGGCTGTTCATGAGGAGTGTGCGTTTGGGTATGTTGATATACCCTTCTTACCCCTAGTTTCTGCATCGGTCAAACAAGACTAATCATTATACCTATACTTCACTAGGATCTTGTGAGGGTGAACTGTGTGAATGTATGAACATACATAATACTTAATAGCCTTGCACATAATAAATACCCAGTAAATGTAAACTTTTAGGATGATTTCGGTTTCTTCATGCAGTATAGTTCTTAACTGGGGGCAACTCCCCCCAACCGCCCCCAGGACATTTGGAAATATCTGGAAACAATTTTGGGCATCACAACTAGGACTGAGTGCTACTGACGGCTAGTGGGCAGAGGCCTGGGACGCTGCTAGACACCCTGCAAGGTCCAGGACAGGCCCCTACGAGGAAAGAATTACCGAACTTAACATGTTGATAGTGCCGAGGTTCGTAAAAACCAAACCATGCGGATCTCCCACTGTTCACCGGGAGGTTGGTAAGATAGTTGATCCAACATGAGACTGGAAAGATCTGGATTCAGGAGGTTCGTAAACGGCCTCTTCCGTACGGGGAAGTGGAGCTATGCTGCGCATCATTCTGACCCCGCCCTCACATTCTCCTTTCGGGCTTGCTTCATCTGTGGCTTGTATTAGCAAGCAGTGTGGGACTCCTGTGATCCTGCGTTTGGATCTTTCCTGGTGGAGAACATTGCCAGCCTTCTGAAAGACCAGTGAGTGGCAACCGGGAGATAAAATAGGCCATGGTCATTGTTGAGGTTCAACAGCACCCCTGGCCTTCATGGAGGCCACCACCACCAGTGGTTTTACTTGTTATCCTTGCAGAGGATTTTATAAAATCCCATTTGCATTACTTTGCTCAAGACCGTACCTCCACTGGGAATTCTGCTCTGTTCTCCTTGCGTCCCATCCCCTCCCCCCCGCCCCAGTCTCTTGACTGTTAAAATTGGAAATCTTATTCACCTTGTAGGGTCTGCTCCACACTTCCCTGCCCGCGACATCACCGATGTAGTCGGAAAGTGTCTCTCCCTCCCCTGAACTCCTCAGTCATGGTCTGGGGAGCATGACTGAGCACCCTCACTTAAATGAGCTTGCCTGATAGCAGGCTGTTCAGGGCAAAGACTGTCTTTTTCCTCCATACATCTCAGGTTTCTAATGCTCAGGCTCAGTAAGCACTTGAATGAGGGAACAGCCATATGGGGCCCCACAGGAATTCTCCGTCACCGCAAGCCAAATGCAAGTCCAGTTGAAGCCCAGGGAGACCTGTGGCCAGGCCCACTCCTCTGCTGGGCCCTTCCGTGGGACCGCGTGACTCTCTGAGGAGCATTTTCTCTTGGGTTTCTTGGGGAAATGTCCCCGGCATGTACAATAAAGGTCACCACTCCAGGCAGGGGACTGTCCCGCTGAATTTATGTTTCTACCCTCAAGGGCCTGGAGCTAAACTGCACATAGGGCAGGACCCAGAAATAAGAGAAGATTGTGGCGTGAATGTCAGCAATTTAGAGCACTGGGCCCTCTGCCCCTGATGCAGCCGAAGGGCACTGCCCACTCTCTATAGGACTGTTGTTAACAGCCAAAGGGTGTCCGGCGAGTGTCAAAGGAAAGTTCACATTTCCATGGAAGGCCCAGAGGCCGAGGGAGAGGTCAGATGCGTCTGTGGGGCTTTTGTCTGGTGGTTCTTTGTTAAAACCCACATGTGGGCCTCTTTTGCTCTCGCGCGGATCTGCATGTGTTTCTGGGTGGATGGGAACACCGTGCAGCTGGACCCTGCCTCCCGGTTCCGGCCCATGACAAGATTGAGGAGGGGCTGTGTAGACAGGGTTGCATTCTGCTCTCAGTTTCCAACTTGGCAAAAGAAACTGCATATTCATCTCATCAAGTAAGGGGAGAGTTAAGGGCGTTGCCACCAAATTCTTCTCCCTTCCCACATGTGCAAGTCAGGAAGGAAAAGCTCTGACTGTGTTTTTCTGGAATGCCAGTCTTATGGCTTGGGTGCAGTGTGTCCGGCCCAGTCCCTGGTACATAGTAGGTGTCCTTTGCCAACTGGTCTTATGGAAAATGCAAGCATGTGCAAAGATGGAATGTACAAGATTTCAGACATCAAAAGAGGCACGCATCACTCAGCCTCAACTTTTGTGAACTCATGGCCAATATTGTTTCCTATACACCCCACTCACCTTCTCCACCCCCATCTGCATTATTTTGAAGCAAATTCCAGACATCATTGAGTTTTCTATAAACAGCTTGGTAGGAATCTCTGAATGAGAAGGACTCTTTAGAGAAACAAAACAAAACAAAAGCACATAGCTACAATTCCATTATCACATCTAAAAAAAAATAGCAGCAAGTCCTCTGTTGCATTGAATATTTAGTCTGTGTTCAGATTTTAAGTTGTCTCAGGAATGTCATCATTTTTTAAGAAGTTTTTTTAGTTGATTATGTTCCTTATTTTATATTTCTTTGTCTTCTGCTTTTCCTATAAATTGGTGTTTGGATCTTAGGCTCTATCATCTTCAGCTCTGATGGTTAGTTACTTTTTGGAAGGACTGCTTTATAGATGTGGTATTCTTCCATCAGGAAGTACGTAGTATCCGGCTTCTCTCTTTTTGTGATACTAGCAGCTACAGAGGATCAATTCCGAAATCCCTTAATTCATTAGAAGTTGCAAAGTCCATTACTTCTTAGTTCATTAGCTGTAGTACTTCTATAAAGAGAAGAGAAAGTTCTCATCTACTGCTTGGTTAGCCAGTAAAATCATCAATGTAGGAAAGGCAAAATAAATGCTTGATTTTTTTGTCCCTCATATTTTCCACTGATTAAAAAAGAAAGAAAAAAATGGATTCACCAGCTTCCTTCAAGCGTGACCACACCACTGATTATCTTCTAGAATCAACATGAACTCATGAATTTAAACATATTTGATACATGTTAGTCTATTGCAGTTACTATTCATTTTCAAACTGCCCCATTTTTGGCCTGTGGGAGCCCCTTAAAGTTGGCTTTTTTCTTTTCTTTTTTCTTTTTTAATTTGAATACAGTTGACAGACAGTGTTGCATTAGTTTCAGGTGTTGACATGGTGATCCAACTGCTCTGCGTGTAACTGATGGGCTCACCACAAGCGTAGCTGCCATCTGCCACCAGTCCTTTTTTTTTTTTTAAGGTTTTATTTATTTATTTGACACAGAGAGAGAGCCAGTGAGAGAGGGAACACAAGCAGGGGGAGGGGGAGAGGGAGGAGCAGCCTTCCCGCTGAGCAGGGAGCCCAAAGTGGGACTCGATCCCAGGACCCTGGGATGATTACCTGAGCCGAAGGCAGATGCATAACAACAATGCCACCCAGGCGCCCCAAGACAACACTATTCCAGTAACTCGGACTCTATTCCCTTATGCTGTGTCTTTTACTCCCGTGACCTCTTCATTCCATAACTGGAAGCCTGTACTTCCACTCCCCTTCACCCATTTCATCCAACACACACCCCCTTCCCTCTGGCAACCATCAGTTTGTTCTCTGTATTTATGGATCTGATTCTGCTTTTGTTTGTTTATTCATTTGTCTTGTTTTTTTTAGATTCCACATATGAGTGAAATCATATGGTATTTTTCTTTCTCAGTCTGACTTACTTCATTTGGCATAATACCCTATAGATCTATCCATAAAGTTGATTTTTTAGTCCCTTCATGCAATCTTAGTAGTTTTCAATAACTTTCTACTTGGAGTGACAAGATGTTCCAGGCATATCTTGTGCACTTCCTGCTTTAAATCCAAAATCAACTGTTTCTTCAAAGAGTTGTGTGCCCATTGGTGGGAAATGGTGTTGCTAGAGCTCACTCTGGGCATCAGGGTGCTCTGTGCTGACTGGTTATTCATTGCTTCTGGGCTGTTTTAGTACACTGAACCAGGAAATACAGTCATTCCTTATACTAAATATATCATGAGTTCATACTAATACTTCCAATTAAAAATCAGGTTCGCAGGGATTCAGTTTAACATCTTCAATCATACATTTCCTTTCCCCTAAAGTTGAGAGTCTTCGTTTTCAAAGACAACCCTGGTTTTCAAAAATCACATAATTATGCATTTGTTTTATCATACAACACACGTGCACACCCGCCCCTCAGAAAAATGACCAACATTGCCACCAATGATAGGATTCCTGAAAAGAGTTTAAGTGGGTTTTCTTCTTGCTTGTGGTTCTTACTCTCCCTAAAGTATGTCTCCCCCAGAGATCTGGAGGCAAACTAAAGTTTTAAAGTCCCATGGAATTGTTCCTCGGTGGGAGGTTATGCAAACTGTATTCACATTTAGGATCATTTGTTTCATTTTCTTTTCCAGGATTACTTTTTTAATAATGTATGTACATGGTTCCAAAGTCAAATCTATAAAATACAGTATATTTAAAGTAGTCTAACTTTTATTCCCTATTTCCTTCACCCAGTTTTCTCCTATATCTTACAGGCAATCATTTATTTTTAAAACTTTATGGTTTATTCTTCTCTTATTTTTTTAAAATGTTATGCATACATACACACACCCAGATACACACTTCCTTTCCTCAGATATGTACAACTCTGCTTTTTTTGCTGACTGTAGCTTAAAGACCCCTCCATAGTGGTATGTAGAGACATTTCTTACTCCTTTCTTATTCCTTTTTTGATAATGGGTATTTGAGTTGTTTCATCTTCAATGGCAAAACTAATAATAATCTTGTGCTCTTTGTTCTTTCTCTTTCTTTCTGTATTTTCAACAGTATATCTTTGAAAGAGATTCCTAAAAATGGGATCACTGGATACAGAGTAGTTTAAACAAGGTTGTTCAACAATTCCAAACTTAAAGAAAATTTGCAAGTAGAATACAAAGAACATTTTTTTCCCTGTACCATTTGAGGGTAAGTTGCCACATCACCAGTGAATACTTGAGTATGTTTTTCCTGTAAATAAAGACATTTACCCACCTAACAACAATACAGTGATCAAAATCAGGAAATATACATTAGCCTAATATTACCATCTAATCCTTGGATCCATTCAATCTTTGGCAATTACACTTTCTTTAAAGCACAAGTATCCAGTGTGGAATCACACATTGCATGCAGGTGTCCCATCTCTTTCTGCCTCATTGTAGGACACTTCTCTTTTTCCTTACCTTTCATGACTTCAATATGTTGGATGATGACAAGTCAGTTATTTTGTTGTACGCTTCCCAATTTGGGCTCATAGTATTGTGAGGTTTTTAAAAAAATATGTTGAATTAATGTTGATCACGTTCTTCTTAGGTAGCATCAGGACTTTGGGGGAGACGGTAGAGAAAGAGGAAGGGAGAGAAATATCTCTGGAAGAGAGGGGTCCAACCCCTTTGAAAATGTGTTTATCTCACTGTACACAAAGGAGGAAGACCTCTTTTAATGAAGGGTGCGGGTAGGGGAAAGGGAGCTGATTCCCCAGGAAGCTCTGCCAGATAAGAAATCAGTGACTGTGAACTTGTCTGCTTCTATGTTTTTATATTGTCCCTCCTTAGCTTCCTCCTTAGTTCCGGTAAAATTATTTGTGGGTGGAAAAAAAATCCCAGATTTGTTTCAGCTGAACTAAGGGGGAAAGTGTTGGTCGAAAGAGCTGGTCAAGAAGGAGAGCCAGATAGGATGGATCAACCTTCTTCAGGAGTCAAACTCAGCCGCTGGCTCTTAAATACAGATAGAATGAATTCATGTGTGAGAGACGCCTGAACACAGCAAGCCCTGGATGGAGAGCTGCATGGTAGACAGGAGCTCCTCCTTCCTCTGGCCTGGGCTCGGCTCATCCCCTCCATAGGCCCTACCCTGTTGGAACTGTCAGCGCCCCTTCTCCATGGGCCCTGGGGTGCCTTGTGGATGGGGGCCGTGAAGTCTTATCAGAGCTGAGCAAAGGGGAGGGCCGGTGCTGAATGGTGTCCCATTAATATGACTCGAAGGTGCTCAACCTGTTAGTAACCCTATTCAGGAGGGCTTCCTTTGGACAGCAGGAATTTTCTCCAGAAAGAAGCTGGGTGAGAGCACAAATTAATATGGGAGAAGAAAGAAGGACTGGGTAACCATCTACTGGATGATCTTTTTGGGTCCATCAGGCAGAGTAATTTCATTTAAACTGAACTTGGGAAAAGAAGGAAGAGAGGGGAAATTGGAAGGTTAAAGAATCTGTGGTTGGTTTCCTTTCATATCCAGGATGCGAGAGCCGTCAGAAGGGGCCCAGATTGGCTGATGTTCCCAGGAGACCCTGCAGCTAGAATCCAGCCAGGCCAGCCCAAACTGTACATCCTGAGCCCTCCTGAGAGCGGGGCCAGGCAGGGAGCAACTTGCCTAGAAGCATGTGTAAAGCCATGTTTTCTTTTCAGGCAACAAACAAAAAACGAACCGAGAAGGAAACAAGAAAAGGGAAAGCCTTAGTGCAATCCAAGTGTTTCCCTGCTTGCCAAAGTTAGAACAGAGAGTTTCCCCTTCGGAGGGATGGTGGGAGTTTGGGGGATGGGGGTGTGTTTGCATTTAACCCGGTAGATTCCCCAAATTCGATAGAACCCCCCAAGACTGTTACTTGAAACTCCAACCCACTTACCAAGAGAAATCAAGGAACACCTTTAAACTACAGCTTTGAGATAAACTCAAAGACTTAAAAGCCAGTATTTGCTTATAGAAACTCTATGTATATTCCACACATTTCATACATTGGTCTTTTAAAATTCCCTGTTTCTGATGAAGCATAGTTTGCGGATCACCACTCATCAGAAGGTCCCTATTTCCCTCCCCCTCCCCACTTTTTCTGGACAAAGCATTATTTTAAAACTCTCTAGCAATTGGTATTTGGCAACAGTAGGAGCTCCCAATAAGGGGAGTTTTTGGCATGTTTCTGTCTATTTGTGTATCATTTTATGAATTGGGGAGAGACAGCACAATTTGACAGTAGAGTTTCTAGATAGAAAAAATTTTGTTAAAACACTTGGAATTTAAAAGCTCTTTTTGCCTTGTAATGAGTCCTTTGAAAGATAATCTGTTTGAGCCCCTATGGGGTTTCGGAGGAAACATGCAGCTTTGAGGGGAAATGCTCTCTCTCCCCCTTGGTCCCACAAGTGCACATTTCTCAGCCCGGTGCTCTGGCTGGATCGCTCTGCTTCCTGATGCAGTAATCAGATATTTTGGTGAAGGAAATTTTAAAGCCTAAACATGCTGTAGTGAGGAAGGTGGGATTTCTTTCCTTGCATGTAACTCAAGGGCACATTTTTCTCAAAAACCAGGTATTACCTTTTGGCTTCTCACAAGATGTCCAGCCAATTACTATGAGAGAGTCCACAGTGTCTGCCCTTGGAAGAGGTTCCCATCCGGAGTGGAGGAGAGGCAGCCAGCCAAGTAATTTACACGTGTGGTGATTGCAGTAAACTTTTATTACCGTTGTCAGTACATTCGACACATTTATTGCATTTACTGAGCCCAGCGCCTGGGGACACAAAGGCAAGTACTAAAATTTATCAAATCTATGCCATATAAATACAGTCACACCATTACTCTCCCCATTACTCTCCCCCTACACGCCCCCCCCCTTTTTTGGACTCACCAAGAAAGAACAAAACACTGCCAATTGTAATATAAATGCATATCGATTCCAGAGATGTTAAGAAGTTGAAAATTTGCATCTTAGAGTGAATGAGATGTGGGAATCCCTTCCAGATTCACTCAGTAGACAGCTTGGGAAATAGTCACAAAGCAAGGAAAGAAGTACCATCAAGTTGGAGCAATGTGCTAAGTTAGTCCAGAGCCAGGAACACCTGATGCTAAGAGGCAAGGTAGGTAGGCTTCCCAGAGGAGGTGCCATTTGAACAAGGTCTTAACGAATGAATAAAGATTTGCAGGTGGAGAAGACAGGGCATTTGAGACTGAGGAAACTGTGCGTGGACTTCAAATATATATCTCAATTTAAAGCTCACAGGAATACATTAGGTTTTATTATTACTTCTCTTTTACAGAGGAAGAAATAGACACAGGTTTAGTAATTTGCCCATTTCTCAGCTGGTGATCAAGAAATACCAGCTATTGCTCTTACTTTGTTATTTATTGGACAGAGAGAGAGAGAGCACAAGCAGGGGGAGCAGCAGGCAGAGAGAGAAGCAGACTCCCTCCTAAGCAGAGAGCCCGATGTGGGGCTTGATCCCAGGACCCTGAGATCATGACCTGAGCTGAACGCAGATGCTTAACCCACTGAGCCCCCCAGGTGCCCTACTAGCTATTGCTCTTATTTTGTTCCAATCATGTGGGGATAGCTGTGCTATCCAATATGGTAGCAACTAGCCATATGGCCTGTTGAGCCACATATGGTCACTTGAATTGTGGCTGGTCCACATCGAGATGTGCTATAAACATAAAATACACACCAGATTTTAAAGACTTAGATACCAAAAAAGATGTAAAATATCTCAGTAATGTTTTTATATTCGTTACATGTTAAAAATGACAATATTTTTGGATATTTGATTAGTAAATATTAATGTCAACTGTTCTCACTTTTTTGAAATCAGCTTCTCAGAAAATTTTTAAAAATTCTATATGTGACTCACTTTATAGGCCTGTCGGTCAACACTGTTCTAGAGCAGTCTGCTTGAAGTGGTGTGGTGAGCAAAGGAATGCAGCTGTGCCACGTTCACGGACCTTACGGCCAGAGTCTGCTCACCATGCCCCACATACTGACGCCTCACTGGCCAGGCAGCCGGCTGCAGGTTCCACAGCTGTAATGGCCGAGCTGGACTTTGAACCCAGGCAGCCTAGCTCCAGAGCCTGCCTTTGAGCTTCAGAAATATGAGCTGTTGGTGACTTTGAGTGCAAGGCGGTGGGATCAGATTGTTACCGTGTGACTCCCTGCGGGGAGCAGGTACATGCATGTTTCCAGAACGACTCTGAGAAGCGGTAGGAATGCTGGGAATTTCTGGCATCAGCCACAAGATCTCCAGGAAACAGCTTCAGGCCTGGCTAGTCTCCTATAAGAGCTGGGCACCTGGGGTCTTACCTGGAGGGCAACCAGGTTTTGGCCGGTACTCGTGAGCCTCTGCCTTGAAGCCTAAGTCCTGAGCAAGGGTCCCAACTCCACACCCAGGACCCCCATGTTCTAACATCACCGTTCTAGCACCGGCCCCACGTACCTCACAGACTCTGAGGTGGCCATGCCTTCGTTAATGCTTTCCCTCAGCTACTGGCCCTTTCTTGTGTTGCCGGCAAGTGCAGCTCATCCTTCCAGACGCAGCACAAGCATCACCTTCACCCCTAGGGTGAAAAGTATCCCTCGCTCCTCTGCTCCATGTGGTACTTAGCAGTCTCCATAGCCACAGCCCTGCTTGGCCATCGTCCAGCCTGCTGTGGCAGCATCCTACTTGTCCTGTGTGCCCCTGCAGGGCCAAGGAAGTGTTGCACACATGCTCAGTGCCTGGTTGGAATGGAACAGAATTGGATCACATTCACCCAACAGAAGGAGACCGGTGACAACTCCCTCACAGTCAAGCTCTCTTCTGCGGTGGCTCCTGCTCTTGGCCTCTCTGTTAAAAGGCAGGACTACAAGGGGAAACCAGCAGCAGTTACTATTTAACCTCTGAAGTGATTGTTAGAGAAGCAAATCATGCAAGGAATAAAAAACACAACAAAAAACTCAGTAGCATGATTCAGTGACGGGGCACATTCCAGAGGACACGCACACGTCAGTTTTTTACTCACAGGCTCTTAATCCCTGAAACCCAATCCCTCTCCTTCACAGGTGTCGTAGGCTCTGATGTCTTGGGGTCGGAGGCCCCATAAGGGGCCTGTTTCCATGATGCCTGGAGGCTTCTATGCTTGATTGCTCCCCCTGATTCATGTGCTTCTCACAGCAGCCTCCTAGAGTGGAGCAAGTGTGGGGATATTTTCACTGGTCTTAAAGTCTTGTCTCATGAACTAACCACATGTTACAATGTCTCCCACATCTGGGTGGTTTGATGTTTTCTCTTCAGACCGACTACTGATGGTCAGTCAGTGCTTTGGATTAGACCTCGCAATTGGTTCTTGGGCCTCCCCTACCACACCCAGAAGCTGACAGCAATGACCCGGTGCCAGGGGACACCTTGAGGATGCAACAGGGCCTGCCCCTGGCCTTGGAAAGAAGCCCTGAGTCAGGTCCGAGAGCCGGGGCGTGCTGCTGCGCCTGTGGAATTGTCCACTGCCACTGTTCTTGCAACAGCCAAGTAAAATTGACTGTTACTCCAAAAAAGGAAAAATTTGACCCCCAGCCCCCCAAGCACACTGTCTTTCCACCCCTGGAGCCTATCCCAACCATCACCTGAAAGATTATTTTGCTTTTGAATTTCAGTTCTTTTACTACAATGTCTGGCCAAGATTCAGCACCTGGAAGCCAGACAACTCAACAGGAAAAATCTCTCCATTTTCTTCCTGATTGTAAAGTTGGGCACTAAATTTTGGAGTATGTGCAAAAGCGAGAAGGGAGTCTGTCTTCTGCCGTGGCTCCCTCCTCCTCAGGGCAATAAGGCCCCTTGGAGACCCTCAGTGTGACCAGTCTAAGAGGTGCCGGGTAGCCCTGGATGCTGGGAATGAGGAATGCCGAGGACCTTTTGTGTTACAAAGGCAGGAAAGGGAAAGTTGCTGGACCTACAGTGGCATGGTTCCTGGGGATGGAAGGCTGACAGAGTTTGGGGTCTGTAGGACTGGACAGCCTGATACAATCTGACACAGCCCTTGGGGTGACTGGATCTTTGAGGAAAGGTTGCGTCAAGGACTGAAGGCTGGCAGTAAGAGCTGCAATTCTGGGAACCTACGCTGAGCTGAGCACAAGACAGAGGCTCATCTGCCCCATGCTCTTCAGCGGCCCTTGTAAAGCCCTAGCCCGGCCTCCTCTGAAGGCTCTGATTGGGCATCTTGCACAGGGAGGTGGCGGTGATCAGCAACCTTCCCCCACTGGGCTGGAGAAGTCCGGCAGACCCTTCTGTTGGGATTCTGTGAGCCTTTGAGATTTTGGACAAGTCGTGGGGTGGGAGACAGCCCCAAGACAGAGATGCTAGACTTTCTGCTCATCGCACAGTCTGCTATATCATGGGAATTTAAGCCTCTTGTTTTGTATGAAAAAAACTAAACACGATGTTATTTGTCCCCGGGTTTGTAAGCAGTCCTCTTGGTCATCACACGGAGAGTACATAGACACAGAACAGTGTGGAAGGAAAGAGGCTTTCACTACCAGCCCCAGAATGAAAAGTGGTGAAGGAGCTGACCCCAAGCTTCTGTCTTGATGGTTCTGAGACTCACTGAGTCAAATACAAAAGGCAGAAGCCACTTGATACATAGTTTATGTTTATAATGAGAAGGGGAAATGATCGGTCTGGGGAAGGTGGTGCTAAAACAAAGCAAAATGAGAGCCCAAGCTCTGAGAATGGTTTGCCCATAGTCATTCTGCATTTAATAAAGATTATCATAGTATCTATTCTTTGCCATGCCCTGTGCTACATACTAGAAAATAAAGTGATAAAGGAGCCATTGTCCTTGCCCTCTGGTGCAAAGGTAGAGAAAACGTTAATCAGAAAATCAACTCAAATAAGTAACAATAGTGAGCACTGAGGACAAATTATTGTCTATTTCCAGGCTGACTTATTTTCAGCTAAGAGACAGGGTAGATGAGATTCTATATATACAGCTGGAGACAGGAAAGAGTTAAGCCCTGCATGGGGCCTTGCAGAGGCTCTCCCAGGGGAAAAGAGGGGCCCATTGATCAGTCCTTGGGCAATGGGTTGGTTCTTCCTCTTCTGTCATTTCAGAGAATGTGTGTTCCCTCCAGCATCCTGGCTGGCCCGGAAGGTCACTGCAGGCTCAGGGTGCCACAAATGCAGGATTGTTCACTCTCTTTGGCTGGGAAACTGGGCTGAGGACCAAACTGGCCTGCAAACTCAGGTTTTCCCATTTCATTTCAGGAGTGGCCAACTTCAGGGCCTTAAAAACAGGTTTATGGTAACACTAGGAGTGATGGTGAGGGGATCCAAAGTCAATGCCATCAATAGGCCATGATGCCTTCAGAATAATTTCCCAATTTTGAAACAACTAGAGTGATTGCCAGAGTAATTCAGAGGGGAGGAGAGATGGAGTGATTTTGGCTAACAAGGCTGTATGTTGAAATGATATGAAGTAATAAAAAGAATTTTCTAGGGTTCCCCAAACTAGTCTATTTTTGATTAGTGTGGTTTTGGTTTCTTGTTATAATTCTTGAGCATACTGTGAATTAATTTTCTATTAATTAGCTGATCAATTCAACAAATATTCATTGTAGTTCACTCTTTCACTAGCTATAAGAACTTAGGTTACACTCTATCCATCCCTCTTTCCATCCAACCAACAAATACTTATTTAGTGCCTGCTGCAAGTCAGACTTTGTGTTACCCTTAAAGAGCGGAAACAACCTAACCTAACTCTTGGGAGAGGAGCTGGGTGCAGCAGGGGAGATGTCCCTGTAGCAAATGCTCACAGTTCACAAATCTCATGCCATTCACCTCTCACTAAGCACACAGGAAAACTACATTTCCCAGACATCTTTAATAGTCCTTAGTAGGTTAGGGCCACATGACTAGACTCTACCTAGTAGGAAAGAGTAGAAATGATGTATGTTGCTCTCAGACCTGGCCATAAAATTCCTTGTGCAACTGTCCAGGGTCTCACATTCCCTTCTGTGGTGAATCTAGATGGCATCAGTATAAGATGCAAGGGATGTGGAACCCTGAGTCACCACTTGGAGGAGAGCCACAGAAGGACTGTGGTGTGGAATTTATTCGTTATAACCTAGCCTCCCTTTTCTTTTTCTTTTTTCTTTTTTTAAAGATTTTATTTTTATTTATGACAGAGAGAGATAGCAAGAGAGGGAACACAAGCATGGGGGAGTGGGAGAGGGAGAAGCAGGCTCCCTGCCGAGCAGGGAGCTGGATTTGGGGTTTGATCCCAGGATGCAGGGATCATGACCTGAGCCAAAGGCAGACACTTAACAACTAAGCTACCCAGGCGTCCCTAGCCTCAATTTTCTTAACTTAGGCATACTCTCTAAGCATAAGGATGTCTAAGTTTAGCACTGAAAGAAAAAGAGTAATTATCTTGGCTAAGTCAGGTAACATGACCACTTTTAATGATCTTTTTTTAGCTAGAAATAAAAAACACTTAAAAAAGCCAACTTACCACACAAAATATCTTGATCTTCATACCGAAGTCTTGAATGAACCCCAGGTTTCTAACTGAAAAACTGGGTATAGTCGTTGCATTCATTAAGATTATAGGAATTTCCTGAAAAATTCTAATTCACTCTTTAGAGAGTTTTAATACAGCTGAACAAGGTAATATGTTAGCTTAAAGAATCACTTTCTCATTATAAAAATGGGTCATCAAGACTGTGACCATTTGGGGTTTACAATTTAATGAGGTAGAATGGAGGAGAACAAAGTGAGAATACCAAGTTCATTTAAGTCCCAGAGCCTGTGCCTGGATTTCTTTCCCCTTCCAGAAAGGCTGCTCTTGTCACTTGCTCTCTCCTGACAGCTTGATATAAAGCAGTCACCCAGTTACTCTCTACTGAATCCCCCATTTTAATTCTCTCTGTAGTGCTCCTTACTGTCTGATAGTTTTCTTGTTTATGAATTTTGTTTATTATAAACTCTCTCTTCTCATTAGAATGGGGAAAAAATACTTAGTTTGACATTATCTCCAGGATGGTAAACAGTGGCTAGCACATAGTAGGAGCTCCAAACACGTTAAATGAATAAATGAATGATAAGTGGCCAAACAGGAATAAAAAAGCAAATGTTTTGTTTTAAAACAGATTTGCAAATGGACTCAATGGCCAAGTTTGGGACATGTCCCAAATGAGAACTGTCAGGTGACCATGTTTATCATTTTGTAGCAAAGAAAAACCATGTCAACTGACATCAATATCTTATCTCTTTTGAAATTAAATCCTCTCAAAAAATGCTCAGGAACAAGTCCATTTCTGAGAATTCCTTATTGACAAAGTCCCAGAGAAGTAAATACTTTTGAATTTAATGTTATTCATATACATTAAACCTCTTTTTTGCAACATGTCTTAGATAATTCAATGCCCAAGATGTAATCTTTTTTGCCATAGATGCTGAAAGAAGCAAAATCTTTCTTTCAAAAGAGACGTGCATTCTTGAATGTGGGCCTCACCTATCTGACTTAACTGCTCTGGACCCTGAGGCATGGGCAGTGCAGATCTGAGTCATCAGGAAATCATAAGAACATGTAGTGGGTCTGTTCTCTGACCTAATACTCTCTTCAGACAATCAACTAAAATCTCAGTTTTGAAAGTCACGTCCAATGAGTGTAAAGACTAAAAGGATGTGGTTGCAATCCTGAAGCTAGAAGCTATAGCCAGAAAATGGGTCAAGAAAAAAAATTGCCAAACCAGACCTCTCTGGAACTGGGCCCTCCAAGGACTAGCTTCGCTGGTTCACGAAACAAGGTAGACTTCTCAGGAAGCCACATGGGTGGGCTCATCTCAAACCAAGCTAACCAACCAAGCGCTAAAGAGGAGTCTACATAGTAACAGCTTTAGTAACAGTTAGAATGACTAACTTGTACTGAGTGCTTGCTGTGTGGCAGGCACTTCTCCAAGTGCTTTACCTACATTATCTTATTTAATTCCTCATGACATGTGCCAATGAGGGGTTAGTAATTTCTATTTATAGACCCAGAAGCAGGTTAATTAACTTGTCCAAGTACGGACAGATTTTCCTGACTCTCACATTCAAGGTTTTACCCATAACCTCTCCAACTCTCCAATCTTAGCATTCTTTGTGATTGTCATAAAAGGTGGACCACTTCTAGAGTGGCAGAAAACAAAAACGGAAACAAAAAGTAAGTAAGCAAACATGGGCTCTGAAAACATATAGATATTTTCATTTCAGTCTTCTTATAACAAAGAGGATCAAAATGTGCAACTCAGGAGGCAGTACGTGGTGTGGTGGAAAGTAAAGTAGGGGGCACCTGGGTGGCTCAGTGGGTTAAAGCCTCTGCTTTCGGCTCAGGTCATGATCTCAGGGTCCTGGGATCGAGGCCCGCATCGGGCTTCCTGCTCAGCGGGGAGCCTGCTTCCCCCTCTCTCTCTCTGCCTGCCTCTCTGCCTCCTTGTGATCTCTCTCCCTCTGTGAAATAAATAAATAAAATCTTAAAAAAAAAAAAAAAAAAGTAAAGTAGGTCAAAGCCTCCGTGTCCTGCCTCATCCCGTATGAGCCATTGGTGTGACTCCAGACCCCCACTCCTCTGCTCTCTGTCTCCGTTTCCTAGTCTGTATTTCCCAGTCCTGAAAAGCTCTCTGAGAGGCCTAACAAAGGGAAGGATTCTCACTGAGGTTGTCTAAACAGTTTCAATCCATTTTGGTCTCCAGGATTTTTTTTTTCTCACTATCGACTAGGTACATGGGAAAAAGAAATATCACGGTAGAATCACAATATGATCAAAATCTCATCTGCAGTATAGGAAACTTAATTCACTCTTTGTGGCCTAACCTGTGCCTTTTCCCTTTAAAGGAATAGAAAAGGGAAGGTCTTTTGCTCTCTGCTGAGGAGGCAGCAGGAGGTAGCTTGGAAGAGGGGGTGGACACCAGCTTCTCAGCTCAGAGCCATCTTGGGGAGGCAGCCGGCAGCCTGGAAAACACCAGCAGAGCGGAGGTTGTGCCATATCCATCTACCTCAATTCCTTCAACATTTTTATTATCTGCTGTATAAATTAGAAAGCTTCAGGCTGATATTTCTTTGGTCTTTTCTCAGGCAGAAGTCTTGAACCAGCTCCGTATACATGATAATCAGACAAGATGGAAAGGGGCTTCTTGGTCTGGCTATCAGTCAGAGGGACGGAGGCAGAGGTAAGGCCCCAGATAAGGGCTGGGGTGGGGGAGGTCTGGGAACCAGGGAGACTGCGATCCCCCGAGGTGCTGAGGGACCTCAGGGCTGTACTTGAAGAGGCTCTGTGGTTGAAGGGTGGAGCCCAAGGGATGCTCAAAACATTTTTCCTTCTTCCCCCAAATGTTGACTGTGTGACACATGTCCATGCACTGTCTTGAGCCCTGGAGAAGCAGGGATGAGAGGACAGTCTTTTGTAGTCCAGTTCAAGCAACCAGACCACTGAAGCAATCAGTCTTGAGCTTAAATCTTGCCTGTGCCACTAATTAGCCGTGACTGTGGGGTTCCTTGGCTCTGAGCTCAGCTTCTTCAACTAGAAAGTGGAGACAACTTCACAGTTGTGACTGTAAAAATTAAGTTAGATTATCGAAGGGAAGCATTTAGCTTGGTCCCTGACCTGTAGAAAGGGTAGCCGCAAAATGCTGTGAGCCCTGTGAGATAGGGATTGTGTCTTGGATTCACGTCGAGTCCTCAGCACTTACCAAGGTTATACAGAAGGTACTGAAAGAATTAATCTGTTGAAGGTTTAAAGGTTAATGAGGGAGTCAGATTGGAGGCCAGGAAACAAACTAAGATTCTAGAAGACAATTAAAAAGTCGAAATGTCAAGAACTAGAAAAAACAGAAACACGATGTAGGAACTGAACATTTATAGTAAGCGGTTCCTGGGGGAGGCCTCTGCAGGAGTCAGTGGGTACATGGGTGGGCATGGAATATCGGGTTGTGGGAGATCCTGGGGCCCCTCCTCAGACCAGCCCCACAGGCTAATAACAGTCCTTGTTCCCACAAACACACCCTGACTGTCTTCAGTCAGATTTCAGATCCTTTCAAAGCCCTGACACGTGAAAGAAATCAAACTTGTAGGGAAACTGGACTGGATGGTGTTAGAAGAGAGAGACTCGCAGGTAGAAGTGAATTCCACACTGAGTTTTGCAAGAGATAATCCAGGGGGATCAGTGGAAATGGATGAAGGAGGCTGTTGAGTTGAGGGACTCGAAGGTGGGGGTACGGAGCAGGAAGGAACAAGCTCTAAGAGCAGTCTCTCCAAGAAGCCTTCGAGTCGGAAAGAAATACGTCAGTCTGTCAAGGACCCGCAGGGCACTCCTTTCTGCTAGTTCCGAGGGCGAGCCCCTGGGGCAGCAACCAGCCCGCGCCCTGTCTTCCATACCACGATGGGCCAGCGGCACATAGTGCCTGGGCTTTTGGAGACCTTCCCGCGGGTGTCATTTTGATCACTCGTGCCCAGCAGTAAAATAACACCCGACTAATGAGCTGCCAACTGCAAACTGTTTCCACCAACTTCCTCCCTCCCTGTCCCAATTCCCACCTATCCTGGAGTGGCCCCGTGCCTTGATTTTCCACACACTTCAGAGCAGGGTCAAGTGAAAGGCACATTCAGGGCTTCTGGGGAGATAGGAAGGGCTGGGAAAGGGTTGCCTCTGCAGCAAGACAAAGCTGGGTGAACAACTGAGTCTTTGCCTCATTGACAAAGGAGAATAAGGGATTCATGCCAGGCTAGCTTGAATTGACTGAAGAAAAGTAACTCTTATAATTCCCAGCCCTCTGCGTGCTATGAAAACGTTGGCGAGCCAGTGAGACAGGCATGTGCTTTGCAGGCAAAAAGAGCATGAACCATGAGACAATTCTGCATTCCAGGGTCAGGGATGGGGTTGCCCAAGGGCATCAGGGGAGCCTCTGGGAGGCAGGGGCTGCCTGGGGAGGGGCATGGCTACCCCCTGCTGGCCTCAGGGTCTTCGGCTCCCCCAGCACCACCTGCTGGGCTATATGGGCAGCACCACCCACTTCTGTGTTCACCTTCTGTGTTCAGTGTTAGCAATCCAGGAGGGCCATGGCAGGGTTCTGGGAGTGGGGTGGGGGGTGGGGGTGGGGTCAAGAAGAGCTGGGAGGCCACTCTGTAGGGAGGGACCCATAAAGAACAACAAAGAACAAGTCAGGGGTAGTAGGAGGGGGAATCCAGTGCACTCCATCTATCGGTTGGTCAACAAGGCATTACTGGGCTTAGCATGACAACTGGATTTTGCTCCCCTGCTTAACTAACTGATGAGCTTTAAGATATAGGTAGTGAATAACTTAGCAGTGATGAAGTATATACTGAAGACAACCTCAAAGAGGAGGTTGGTGGCAAAAACTGAATTTCTCATCAGTTTTGGTGGGCAGGTCTGAGCTGGAGATCATGCCTTAGAACAAGCAAATGTGAAGTTCCTTCCATCCAAGTGGTCTGGGAAAATCCATACTGATTATACAGCACAGACCTGCTGTGAATTGGGTGGCAGTTGAGTACAGCTGTGGAGAGGCAGAGAGCTCCCCCAGGGGTCAGCGCCGTCAGGAAAAACTTTGTGGAAGAGGGAGAGAGAACTGGAGTTAGGTGCTGATGGAGAGGCAAGCTGTGGACAGGCGGAGGAAAGTGGGAAGGCATTCCAGGAGGGAGAGGCAGCATAACCAAAGACCAGGAGATAAACATGGTGAGTTTATGGTGCTTTAGAGGGATTAGGCTGTTTGGGTTTAGCAGGTGCTCTCAAGAGCATGGGAGAGTAGAAAGCACAGGCAGTTGGAGTTTAGGAAGGAGCTCACTGCAGGACCTCACAGTGCCTACGAGGGTCTCAGCTGTCAGGGTCTTCTCCCGAGACTCATCCTCAGCTCCTTTTGGTGTTTCGGGATATCTTTCATCAGAATTCCAAGCACTTTAGTTGATTTTTAATTCTCCCTAGCTGAACTCTATGGAAGGGGGCCAAGAAAGCAGGTGCCACACAGAGGTACTAAAACTGGTGCTGAGAGGAAACTGAGAAATAGGAGTGTCTTGTGAGTTTCAAAAGTCTTTTAGGCATGGAGCCAATAAGGCAGGAGGAGACGCTGAGGGGACACCCTAAGAGAGCAGAAAAGCTTTGGTCACAGGACAGGCTGTGGGGCAGCAAACTGGGCTTTAAGATGGGGGCAGGGGTTGAGGAGAAGAGAGATGACAAGAGTCTCAGGCCACTATTAGAAAGTTGCTGTACGGAGATCCTGGGCATCTGCAGTACCTCCTCCTTTTCTGGAAGAGGCATCAGGGATCCCTTTGAAAAGAGATCATCCAGGATCTGTCAAAAAGGCAGGACGGAAAAAGGCAAGAATGTTTGTGGTCACCACTTCAAGTTACCTTTAAACAGGAGATCCTACTCAGTACAACTGAGCAAGAAAAAGACATTAAAAACTGTACCTACAGATCGGAGAGGAAGAAGTAAAGTTGTTCTTGCTTGCAGGTGACATGCTTTTGTATGTAGAAAGGCTTAAAGAATCTACAAAAGTCTACTAGAACTAATAAGCAAGTTTGGTAGAATTGCAGGATACACTATTAACAAATGACCGAACAATGACATTTTTAAAATTCCATTCACAATAGCATAAAGAGAAAAAAATATTTAGCAATAACTTCAATAAAAGAAGTTTAAGACCTATACACTTAAAACCTCAAAATATTGCTGGAAGTAAAGAAGACTGAGACGAATGTAGAGATGGTCTATGTTCGTGAATTGAGAGGTTCAATATCGTTCAGATAGGAATTGTCCCCAAAATGATGTATAGTTTGAACACAATCCCACATCAAAATCCTAGCAGCTTTTTTTTTTTTTTGGTAGATTTTGACAAGCTGGTCCTAAAATTTATATGAAAACGCAGAGGATCTAGAGAAATCAAAATAACGTTGAAAAAGAACAAAGTTGGAGGTTTATTATAAAGTTATAGTAATCAAGACAGTGTAGTATTGACCTAAAGATAGGCATAGAGATCAATGGGACAGAATAGACTCCAGAAGTAAACCCTTACATTTGTAGTCAGGTGAGTTTGATCTAAAGATGACAAAGCATGCAAAAATCAACTCGAAATGAATCATAGAGCTAAATGTAAGAGCTAAAACTATTAGACTTCTAGCAGAAAACATAAGAGAAAGCCTTTGTGAACATGGATTAGGGAAAGATGATCCTAAAAGGAAAAATATGGATGAATTAGACTTCATCAAAATTAAAAACTTTGACTTTTCAGGAGATACCACTGAACAAAATGAAAAGACAAGCCAGACAACAAGAGAAAACATTTGCAAACCATGTATCTGATAAAGGATATGTCCAAAATATAGAAATAACTCTTACAATAAGAAGATAAATTGATTTTTTTAATGTGCAAAAGATTTGAACAGGCATTTCACTAAAGCAGATTTCCAAATGGTCAACAAACATATGAAAACATGCTCAACATCAGTCACAAAGAAATGCAAATTAAAAGTGCAATGAACTTCTCCTACCTACACTACAAGGGCTAAGGTATCAGATTGACAATATCAGCTATTGACAAGGATGGGGAGAGATTGGAACTCTCATACCATGGCTTTTGGAAACATAAAATAGTACAGCTAATTTGGATAACAGTTTCTTTTTTTATTTTTTTAAAGATTTTATTTATTTATTTGAAACAGAGAGAGAGAGAGCACAAGTAGGCAGAGCAGTAGACAGAGGGAGAGGGAGAAGCAGGCTCTCCGCTAAGCAGGGAGCCCAATGCAAGGCTCGATCCCAGGACCCTGGGATCATGACCTGAGCCGATGGCAGCCGCTTAACTGACTGAGCCACCCAGGCGCCCCTTGGATAACAGTTTCTAAAATGTTTCTAAACATTTCTAAAATGTTTCTGAATGTTTCTATATGTTTCTAAACGGTTAAATTTTCTAAATTGTTTCTAAACTGTTTTTAAGATGTTAAATATATGTTTCCCAGATGAACCAGCCATTCCACTGGTAAGTATCTACCCAAGAGAAAGGAAGACATTTATCCACACAAACACGTGCAAGATATCATAGCTATATTATAACAGCCCCTGAAGGGTTGCAGAATATGCCATCCCAAAATATGCCTCTTTGGCATAAGGATTATTTTAAGAAACATCAGACACAGAAGAAGCTCTGAAAACAGCAAATTTACCCCTTTGTAAGGGAAATGAACATTTATGAAAGGAATCTCCATTTGTAAGGATGTCTCCTTTTCTGTACCAGCAAGGGAAGGATGATTCTAAATCACAGGAGAACCTTATTGACAGAGAAGGCACTGACATAAAACTGCAGAATAAACCCTACCCCGTCCCAGCATACTTTTTCTAGTAAACTCCCCTAACTGGCCTCCACCCCTCCCTCCCTCCCCACACACAACTTTCCTCTTACTTCTGCTGAAAATGGTGCTCCAGCTGGAAGTTCAGCCCACGTCAGGGAATTACCCATTATTCCCTGGGTATCTTCCATGTACACTTGAGGTGTACCTGTTAATAAACTTCTGTTTATTTTTTCTTATTAATTTGTTTTTTATTACAGGGGTCTTGGCCAAGTAGCCAGAAAAGTAGAGGAAGAATGGTTTTTCCTTCCTTACACCCCAAACTGGAAATAATCAAATATCCATCAGCTAGAATGCAAATTAACAAAACCTGGTTTGTCCATATGAGGGGATAAATAAAAAGGAGTGAACTACTGATACGTGCAACAACCTGGATGAACTACAAAGAGATACATAGTAGAAAAAGTCACTCAGAAGCCTACATTTTTGTATGATTTTGTTTATGTCGAATTTTTAGAAATGGCAAAAGTATAGAGGAGCAGAGTTAGAAATGGCAGTGAACTGCATCAGAATAGGAAGGGACCATTCTGGTGGGATGGAAGCATTCTTAAACTGGATTATTAGGATAATTGTGATTGTACAGCTATTTAAATGTCCTCAAATAATTAAGCTGTACATGTCTAATAGGTGAATTTTATAGTATATAAGTTTACTTCGTTAAACTTGTTAAAACAGGGATGCCTGGGTGGCTCAGTTGGTTAAGCCACTGACTCTTGATTTTGGCTCAGGTCGTGATATCAGGGTCATGAGTTCAAGCCCCACCTCGGGTTCCACACTCAGCAGGGAGTCTGCTTGAGATTCTCTCCCTCTCCCTTTGTGCCCAAGAGTGCACGTGCACACACACACACACACACACACACACACACACATACAATAAATAAATAAATCTTTTTTTGAAATCCTACACTTAGGCGAGTTCTTCACCTTGTTTTTGTATCTATAAAATTGAGGGAGGGAAAAGCTGTTAAACCAAAGGACAAGGACGCTTGTAGAGAGGTCTTTGGGAAGGGTGTGTGTGTGTGTGTGTTACAGAAGAGAGAAAACACCAGTGGGTAGTTATGTATTGAAGTGCAGTGGAAAAACACACGGGCTCTGGAGCCAGACTGCTGGATCTGAATCTGGCATCTACCACTTACTACCTGGATGGACTTGAGACAAATTCCTTAACCTGTGAGCCTCCATGAAGTGGAGCTAATAGTAAATACTAAGGTTGTTAGTATA
The DNA here is from genome assembly GCA_002007465.1 of Ailurus styani. Taxonomy (NCBI): domain Eukaryota; kingdom Metazoa; phylum Chordata; class Mammalia; order Carnivora; family Ailuridae; genus Ailurus; species Ailurus styani. The sequence continues at coordinate 1,602,062 of LNAC01000389.1, read as the reverse complement.
TAAGTTGTGAGCATTGAAGGCAGTGTATTAGGCCAGAGTCTGACGACATAGTAGGTACTCACTGAGAGAAATTTCTAAACCAATTAGTCCTACAGAAAATTCAGGGCTTTGTTGGAACTGTGAAATTATGGGCTCTCTGGGCACATTATGGCAGAATTACAAGCCTCTCACTGACCTGATTTAGCAGCCTTATTAATGAAGAAGCCTGGGACCGGGGCCCAAAAGCCTTGGTTTCCAGTACTGTTTCTACCACAATCACACCATATAACTATAAGGCGGTTTCTTAAACTCTCTAGGTTCCTAAGACATGCTCACTTACCAAACAGGGTTGCTGGGATGCTCCGGAAGTCAGAGCTCACTGCCAACATTAAGGGTGTTCTGCATAAAGTAATGATAGCACAGAGCACGGAGTGGGGGCTGGGGTCCGGAGCAGAGGAACATAGTCTGGCCAAGGTCACTGTGCCTGTGTGCTGGGACATGTGAACATCAGCCTAGCAGGAGGCCATGGAAATTTTCACAAACCCAAATTGGCATTTGGAGCTGAGCTGAGAAGCTATGAACACAGGATGTTGCTGAAAACGGTGCTGGGCAGGGCCACTACCTGAGGGCTTGGCAGGCTTCACCCCCTGCCAGTTGATTGCAGAAGGATGTTGGACCGTCAGGAAATAGGGATTTGAAATGATCCCACAGGAAGTGTGAATAACAACAGAAGCAACAAACAAAGTCAGCTAGTTCAGGTCTGACAGGGAGGTATTGGGTTGTGAGACAAGTGAGGTCTCACTTTCTTCGATACTTGAGGAACTTCTAAGGAGGAGCTCACCTGGGATTCAGAAATGGCTTTGTGACAGATTCCTCCACTCCCTCTCCCCTCCTCCATTAACACCTCCTGGAGGAGCGGAGGGAAGTGGAGCAGCTTGAGGAGACAACTCATTTCTGGCTCAGGATCCTGGCAGTCCTCCATAAACAGTTTGTAAAGGACACCTGCTGTATTTTTGGATACCCAGCACCCACTCCGATTTTCTTCTGGTAAGGTCGTGTGGATTCTTTTTGGGGGAATTTCCTCTCCCCATTATGTACGATCTTGATGGAATTGTCAGTACAGGTATGCTGCCCTCCTCTGGCCATTTAAAGTCTCCCTCGTGGATTCTCAGTGGAGCTGAGTTAACAGACAGGAATGGAACCAAGTCTGTTGGAGAGGATCTGACTCCGGGCCTTCACTCAACCTTTACTTATATCCGCCTCTGCCCCGGTTTGTTAACTCTTCTCCTATTTTGTGAGCCTCTGAGTAAACAAATTCTGTTTTGCTTAGCTGTGGTCTATTTCCATGTCAAAAAACAGACATAGAGCATGGCGGTGGCTCTTGCTTGGGGCAGCCTTCACGGAGGACATGCTGGGAGAAGAAAGTGCCCAGCTTCGGCCATCAGCCATCAGCCATCCCACTCCAACTCTAACCATGCGGCCACAGGCACACTACTAAATCCATGTGAACCTCAGCTTCTTCTGTAGAATGGAAATACTATTACTTTGTAGAACTATTAGGAGTAAATGTATTTATTCACTCGCTTATTTAGTATTTACTCATAGCCACCATTTTCTTTATACTCTGTGAGGATCCAGAATAGAGAAGTGAACAAGACAGACATAATACAGTTCCTGTCTTCAGGGAACACATACTTCTAATGGGAAGAGAGACAGTGAACTTGGGTTTACAATCTGATGATGTTATTGGTGCAAGGCACTATTGGAGTGGTTACTAAGGGCATTCAAAGAATCCAGTAGAGGCCACATATGAAAGGGCCTTAGTAAATGTGACTTCCTTTTCCCTTTCTCTCTCCTGTTTTCTTCTTCATCATGATAACTTCACCACTGAGTGATTTTTGCCATGTTCTTACAGTGGAATTAGGATGCTCTAGAAAAGTTGTGATTGGGTTCTGCCTGTTGTTTCTGTGGCAGAAGTTGGAAGCCACTCATCCCAACAGATGGGCTTACCCAGGCATAAAGGGAGGCTAAGGTTAGAACGGTGGGGGAGGGAATAGGAAGGTACTTATACCTTTAGAATTGACTGTTTCTGAGGCCAACAAAATCTGGTAGGAGTCAAGGTGGAAGAGATGTGTGCCTGAAGATGACACGGACAAGACAAGAACAGGCAACTGCCCTGATCTACTAGGTACCTACTTTCTAGCATCACAAAGTCTCAAAATTCATACATTTGTAAGAAATGATTTATAAAATGTTAGCATGAGGAAAGACCTTAAGGAGTATCTAGAAAGCCCCTTCTTTGGCAGATGAGGACGCCAGTGCTCACAGGTGTTTAGTCTGTTATCTCTGTCCTGAGTGTGTAACCTTGTGACACCCTTGCTAAGCAGTGAAACACATAGGCTTCTTGTTCATGTGGACAAGTCTGGCAGATGTGCCTTCTGATAAATAGCCTAGGTTAACCTCCCAAAGGGCAGGGACAAAGGGAACGAGGCCCTGGGCTATAGATTGGGGAGGGACAAAGACATTAAGACATAAGTCCATGAGGGTTCTTCTGACATAGCTGAGGAGTTGAGATACCCACAGTGTCAAATTATCACACAAAGCAACAGTACACGGGAACTGCCTGCTGGCTACGGTCACGTCCATGTTCTGGTATCATTCCCCTCTCGACATCTGTGAAACCCTTCTCATCATTTCTCCCCACTTTTCTCCACGTCTCCTACTGGGAGTGCCTTCTCCTCAGACACCTGTATCTATTAATAATGATACTATCTTCCCATCACCGAGGCTTGAAATACTGGAGTTAGTTGTTACTCCTTTCTTCCCTTCCTCCCCACATCTGGTTAATCACCAGGTTCTGTTGATCTGATCCTTAAATTCTACCTCGTCCTGTCCAAAGACATCAGATTAGTGTTTGTAATAACCATGCACCAGCTCGAAGTCCTTCAGGGTGCTGCAGAAGAATTTGTAGAATGAAACCTGCACTCCTTCACTTATAATGTCTGTGGTCCCTCATGATTGAGTCCCAACTCCCATTTCCTCTCTCAAGTCTCCTATGGGAATGTACCAGCCATGGCTTTTTGCTTTTGGGGTATTTTTTTATTGTGATTCTTTGACATTTGGGCTTTGTTGACCCTGGAGGGACTGCCCTCCCAGGACCAGCCAATTCCTAGAGATAGGAAAAAACTAGCCCCAGAGTGCTCTTTTCCAAGGCAATCCAGAGGCACTTGGCTGGCTCAGTTGGTAGAGCATGAGATTCTGATGTTGGAGTCCCACACTGGGTGTAGAGTTTACTTCAAAACAAGCAAAAAAAAGCAAAGCATGGTGCTTGGCTGGCGCAGTCAGTAAGGCATGCAACACTTGATCTTGGGGTCCTGAGTTCAAGGCCCACATTGGGCATAGAGCTTACTTTAAAAAAAAAAAAAGGCAAATCAATCCAGAGCCCACACCCCAAATACCTCCTCTCTGCCTCTCACCCTCAAGGCTACTATTCCCCTGCCTGAAACACCCCAGGGCAGCCCCTAGGCCCCTGAGGCTACTACAATGGTTCCAAGTAGCCTGCTCTAAACTTGTTCACCCTGTCTTGCCCATTCCTTCCCAAGGAAACCACAGTAAAGGCTCTTGCCCACATTTTGCCCTGCTCCTTCTGCTTGCTGACAGACCCCGATGCTTCCCCACGAGGCCGCCTGTGGCCTGGTGTGCCCTTCTCCTGGGATTGTGAGTATAACTGTCTTTTCAAGGGCAGTCTTCTCCTAATCTTCGGCTGGCCTTGCCATACCCAAATAATAAAGAAACTTAGACTTTAACACGAGGAGTCTCATACTCCAGAGGAGCTCTCTGCTTCCCAAACAGGCTCCTCCTGCTTTCCTACCTACACGTGTTTGCCTGTGCTGGTTGTCGCTCTCAGAATGAACTCCCTCTGCCGTTCCTGTGGCTTGTGGTTCCCTCCATACTTCAGCGTACTCTGCCCAGCGGTGGCCTGGATCACTGGGGACGTCAAGCTGAAGGTGTGACTTGTTCTAGGACACACAGCAAGCGGAGGGCAATGGCAGGCCTCCGAGCCCAGCGGGCTTTCTCTGCGCCCTTTTCCATCACTGCATGGGCTCCAGGTCCTTTGAGTATGTGCCACAGGAACTAACCGTGGCCTACTTGTGCACAAAAGGAACTTCCTGGAAGGATGCTGGGGCAGCTTGTATAGAAGAAGGAGCTGAAGGACCAGGATGCAGGTAAAGTGTGAACATGGGTGGTCCTGGGGATAGAAGTCTGAATCTTCCCTTAAGATCCCAGTCCTTAACAGGACTCAGCTCAATCCCTTAAAGTTTCAAATATCTGGAAGTAAAAAATTGAGGGATGCTATGTGGTCAGGTGTAAGCCCTGGATCAAAAGTGGAGGTGTTTGGGAGGGGACAGGGTAACAACACTGATATGACCACTGGGGGACTACGCCTGTGTATTGGAGAGTTCCCCAAAGGAAAAGGGAGCTGTTGAGATTGGAGCATTTACCCCAACTTGAGTCTCCTACAGCCATCTTTCTAGTATTTTAAATACTAAGTTTCTCAAATCAGACTGGGCAATAGGAGGCTTGGATGAAAACAGCTCCAAATCCAGTTAACAATTGTTACTGAATGCTCAGTGTAAAGCACTATGTGAGACCCTGAGTGGGGAAAAGGATGAGGCTGGACTGTGAAAATCAGTAAGATACGGCTCAAGGATAAGATAGGCATATAAATCAGGACAATCCCAAGCAGAACTAAGGCATGACAATGCAAGGCTCTAAAAGAGGGAGAAAGTCCTGCAAGATTTTGCGATATAGAGAGATTCCCTAAAATGTATATCCAGAGGAAAACCAAAAAACTCAAGTTCAGATTTTCCTTCCTACTGCAACTTTATCTCCTGCTGGAGAAACTATACATGACTCCGAGTGGAAAGAAAAACAGTGTTCTTATTCCTGCCCACCCCCCACTTCAGTCCAGCCGCCAATCCAAACATCTGCCACCCCTGAAACGGGCACTTGGGAAAGCGTCAGGTTCAGGGGGCTTGTGTGCCCCTTGCCAAACCTCACTCCGATGGCCTGGATTAAACATGGTGTCTGGGAAGGAAAGAGGGCTTTGCCAGAGGAGTCCTGCCTAGACTCCTCCGAAGATTTCAGATGTTTGTTGCATCAGGGAGACACTTCAGAAAATCTGTGGGCACAGACAGGGAGAAGGCCCTCTAGCATTCTTACTGATAAGGTTCAGGACAGAGTCCTCTGCTGATAACATCTCTGTACAAGGAGAGTTTGCCACAACATTTCATAACTCAAGACCCGCGGGCCCAAGGCCACGCTGTTGCAACACATTTGGATCCTCCTCACGTTGTGGTGGTGAGAGAGGGAGAGGAATGTAAACATCTTGGTCCCATGGGGATCATCAAAACAACCAGGCTTTGTTGAGAGCGCCAGGTGCCCCTCATGACTTCCCGGGTCAGGGGAAATCGGTTGAGGACCTGCTGTGGGTGGGGAGCGCCGTGGCTTCCTTGCTCACTCCCAGGGCGTTGGCTTGTCTTCAGTTGGTGCCTAAAGGAGGAGGCCAGGCCGTGGGGAACCCCAGGAAAGGAAGGCTGGAGAAGCAGGTGAGTGGGGAGCCCGAGGTGGAGGAGGGGTGCCTGTTTGGGAGCAGGGGGCATTGTTTGGCCCAGCTTTCACCGAGAGGAGGCAAGACAGAATCAGTGTTACCATCAGCAGTCGCCAGCAGAGGTGAGCAAGGAAGGCTCAGTGTTTCTGCGGGCCCCACTGCATTTTCTTCCACTTGGGGACTGACTTAGGAACAGAGAAGCCTCCAGCGTTGGTACTTGGAGACTTACAAAAATATATCCGACATCTCCTTATAAGCTTCATCTCTTGAATGTGGCTTTCTTTCAGCCAGGTGTTCGGGGGTCAGAGGGCTTAGAATGCCTTTGTTTGGAGGCTGACAGGAAACACACACAGGCTATCATCGGGAAAAAAAAAGCCTCATATAAATAGTAGCCCTGCTACCATGTCTCCTCGGCTTCAATGAGCTCCTCAAATAAACAATTTGCTTCACTGTAGTTACACTAGGCACACAATGTGTATATTGAAGTTATGTGTGCTCGTTTTCCAACAAATACTGATTGAGGCCTCACTATATGCTAGAAACTATAGACACAGCGGTGCATAAAATGGGTCCAGTTCTTGTGATGAAATTTATAATCTAGTAGATGATACATGAGACTGATGATCTATGCTGTAAGTGCCACATAGAAATGACTGGAGGCTATAGGGTGTTGTGGAAGAAGTCACTCCTTACCATGGGGTTTTTGTGTTTTGTTTTTTTTAACATTTTTTAAAACTTAACTATATAGTATATTATTGGTTTCGGAGGTAGAGGTCAGCAACTCATCAGTTGTGTTTAACACCCAGTGCTCATTACATCACGTTCCCTCCTTAATAGCCATCACCCAGTTACCCCATCCCCCCACTGCCCTCCCCTCCAACAATCCCGTTGGTTTCCTATGATTCAGTCTCTTATGGTTTGTCTCCTCTGGTTTCGTCTTTTTTCCTCTCTTCCCCTATGACCCTTTGTTTTGTTTTTTAAATTCCACGCATGAGTACCATAGGGTTGTGACTTTCCACTTGTCCAAAGCACTGTTCTAGATTCTAGAGGAAGAGATAAGTAAATTGGGAGGGCTGTTTGAGGAAGCAACATTTGAACAGGATACAAATGATGAGCAGGGTCAGAGGATCCGGGAGGAAGGGTAGGAGGCACTGAACTCAAAATGAGAGGTCAAGCCTTCCTAAAGGTATTGATGTCTGAGTTGAGCCCTGAAGGATGAACAGGAGATACTCAGGTGACTGAGGCCAGGGTTTAATGAAGTATTTCAGGCAAAAGGAGGATATGAAAAAGTCCAGGAGAGAAAAGAGTAGAACATGTGAGAAATTTGTGCCTAGAAAAGGTGAGGGTATTGTAGGTGATCACTAGCCAACTCCCCCCCCCCAAACCCCACTCCCCTTTGCCTGGCAATTTTTTTTTTTATTGTATAAGTGCCATTATTTTTGTGTATGTTCTTTTGTTTTAATAGCCTTACTGATACACTAGTCCAAACATGTCTGGACAGCTGATAGAACATGCCAAAGGAACTCCTGCCATCTGGTGGATAGAACATCATCACCTGTAGAAAATAAGTATTACTAGTGTCAGGCTCACAGCATCCCAGATTATGGCAATTTTCCACTCAATGGTTTAAAAGCCCTAACAGGAGCTTAAAAAAAAAAAAAAGGTTAAGAAGAAATACGTAAGAATATTCTTAGACCAGAGTCCCCTGTAGTGGGGCAAATGTAAGAGGAAGAAGGGAAACCCTTATGTACTGTGTTCACATTATACTTAGGGAACATGCTGTCACTTATTCCTCCAAACGATGAGGTAGGTATATAAACCCCATTTTATAGCTAAGCAACCCAAGGCTCAAAGTACAGAGAAGAGCCAACTTGGCTGACTCCTTTGGTTATGCTCCCTCTAGACATGGTTTATTTTTAATTGGTAACAGGTGAGTAAAGGGACATTGGTTCCCAGTTGTTACATCTATGCTTTTAACCTCAATTAAAATAGTTAAGGCCCTCATTAGGTGTTCAGAAGACATTGTAAGACTGTCCATTTTACTCAATAATATATACATCAGTTGGTTCACAAAGCAGAAGAGAACCTCAAATGCGACATTAATGCAGACATATTTTTAAAGCTAAAAAATTAGAACGCATTTCTAAAATTTTCACACAACTTCTAGTTGAGAGATTCTTCAAGATTTTTATTTTATTTTTTTATTTATGGTAGAGATGGCAAGAGAACACAAGCACGGGGGAGCTGGAGAGGGAGAAGCAGGCTCCTCGCTGAGCAGGGAGCCAGAAATGAGGCTCAATCCCAGGACGCTGGGATCATGACCCCAGCCAAAGGCAGACACTTAACAACTGAGCCACCCAGGGGCCCCTAGTTGAGAGACATTCTTAAAAATGCAATTTAGACGCAGAAATTTTGGAATTCACAGAACACATCAAGGACTGACATTTTTGGACCTGAAGCAGTCTCAGGAAAATCCGAGATGAACAGTGTCCTACAAGTATGAAAAACGAATCACTTTAGCAGAGTATAATCAAGTGGGTATATAATCCTTTTCCATAGTACTTGATGCATACTTACAAGTCCTTAAAACAAGTCGATTTGATTGTTATGGTGCCTGGTACATTGTAGGAGTTAAAAACACAACTGTAATAATTATGAAATTTTTGCTCACTTGCCTCTTATACAAGGATGTGAAAGGTTATTACAGACAGAATGTCCACCAGCTGTTCTGTCTCCACTGAGGTCAAAGCAATGGGAATGGAACACCAGCAAAGTGGAGTGAAGGGAACTTAGAACTGACACGGCTAGGATGGGGTGGTTAGTTGGGAAATCAGTATAATCTTGTAGATGTTTAAAAATAAAAGAGCTGGGGTGCCTGGGTGGCTCAGTCATTTAAGCATCTGACTCTTGATTTTGGCTCAGGTCATGATCTGCGGGTCCTGGGATTCCAGCCCTGTATGGGGCTCAGCAGGGAGTCTCTTTCTCCCCTTTCCCCTCCTCCTGCTCATGCTCTCTCTCCCTCTCCCTCAAATAAATAAGTAAAATCTTTTAAAAAGAACAAGGGACTGTCCTTAGGCTGGGACTGTCCTGGTGGGGTTTGGAAATAAGTCCTGGTATGTAGTTCCTAGTCAACCCCAAAGTTTTGACAGTGTACTTGATTCTCTAGTGTGGTAAGAGGTGTGGAAGGGGGACATAAAACAATCTCTACCTTCCAGAAATTTATCATCTGGGTATGGGAAATCAAGGAAATGATCATTTGGATCGATCAGGGAAGGTTTTGTAGAGGGAGGAAAGTGACTTCTGACAGCCTACTAAGAACACACTTGGGATACGCAGAGAGGAGGGAGAGACACTGCAGGTTATGGCAACTGAAAGTCCAAAGACCCCTTTAGGGCCCTTTGGAACCTAAAGCCCGACATCAAAATATTGCTTTCATTTAAATTACATATTCGTTGGGGGTGGGCACAGTCTACTGAAAAGAGATTATGTAGAAAGGAATGAGGCATTTCATTTTGATGTCACTCCCTATCAAATAAATTGTACCAAACTTAGGAAAGTAGGCACCCATATTAAGAGAGGTTTTTGGCTTAATATCTTGCCAGAAAAGCAAATTAAATATAACTTAAATATATTCACTTAACAAATATTTATTGAACAGTTGCTCAATAAATGCCAGGCCTGGTTGTCACACTGCATAGGGACAAATAAGAAAGATACTTCTTCAAAACACACAACCAAGAGATGTAAGATGCTAGTGTTTACACATGAAAGTGGTGAGTTTTGATATCACATTGATTCAGTTTCACATTTCATATGGCCATTTATCTGTGGACTTTCAAAATAAGAAATAAAAATGACAGGACACTCATAAAACACCATGCATTCATTTCACAAACCTTGGGGAAAAGTATAAAGGAGCATTGCTACTAATACTTGTCCAAAGATTATTTATGTGTATGTACACACACACACACACACACACACACACACACACAGTGGGGTTGGTTTTGTTTTTAATCAGAATAGACGAGTGTAGGAAGACAGCAACATGCCAGAAGGAATAAAGAAACTTCTACTGGGTAAAAAAGTATTAAAGTATCTAGAAAAACTTGGGAGGTGGCTAGATTCCCCACTGCCCTGCTCCTTTTGCTTATGGACAGAGCTAAAGTAACAAAGTGAGGCTACACAGCCATACATCTGCCTTTTTTTTTTTTAAGGATTTTATTTATTTGACAGAGAGAAAGACCACAAGTAGGCAGAGAGGCAGGCAGAGAGAGAGGAGGAAGGAGGCTCCCCGCCGAGCAGGGAGCCCAGATGCTTTGGGGCTGGATCCCAGGACCCTGAGATCATGACCTGAGCCGAAGGGAGAGGCTTTAACCCACTGAGCCACCCAGGTGCCCTCCAATAAGATTTTTGCTTAACCTTTTGAATTCTTTACCAGACTTTTTTTTTTTTTTAAGATTTTGTCAGACATTATTTTAATTTTTTAAAGCACTCAAAACCATGGTTAAGGGCAATTTATCCTTTTAATTTATTTTCTTCTATTGAGAAAAAAATATATAGCAGGTCACATTAAGCTTGAACTATTTTGCCATCACTTTTCTGACTCCATTTTTACAATTTTCTCACCCAACCTGCAACTGCTTTCCTAAGATCAGAGCCTTTTCATTTCAGATATCTAAAATGTCATTATTTAGTAAATACTTGGCTTAGCACTGACCTTTGTGGTTACTTTGTTGAAAATCTCACTGTAATTTGGCATAGCATTAACTACTTCTGATTACTTATCTACTACATGGGTGATAAAATCCACCTTTCAATAAAGGAAGACAGTTCAAACACAAAATTTGACAAAATTAGGAAATGGCAACCTCAGTTCTAAGAACAAAAGAAAAAATCTGAATGGGAGTTTTGACATTTCTGCATAGTGTTAGGTAGTGTTCTTTAAAGACCACAGACAGCACGCACAATGTAGGCGGAAACAATACATCTGCAGACACTGGCAGACAGCATTACCCGCCAAATTTGGCCACAGTTTCTTAAGATAAATAACTTTTCGGTGACGCGCAGGGCTGAAATTACATAAACAGCAGAAATTACTAAGACCTAAGCCTACATGTCTTGTGGGTTTCAAGATTTTACGCAATCCATATTCTGACATCTGTAACACCATTTTATTCCTAAAATGCTGATGCCAGAAACATGAGATTAACATCACTTGATGACTTTTGTTCAGATTTTGAAACAAACTAAGTTTAATTCTTTGGAATAATCGTTCTTGAGCCACATTTTTATTTAGGTCATTAAGACAACCATAATCATCGCCATATAAGGAAAAGTTTCATTAAAAACACTACAGAGCTGCAGCCTGTTTCGAAAACCAATACTTGTAGCTTGTTATATTAATAGTTCTAAATGTCTAAGGCTTATTAAATGAAAACACCCTTAACAGTTTTATCTCAAGAGTCTGAGCAATAAGAATTTTAAAAAGCTGACAATGAAAAATAGCTGAATATTCTGGGAACTTCCATAATAATAGGAAATGGCATTAACTAGTTACCTTCTTAATCTTTCCTAAAAAATGACTATTTGACTAATTAAAATCTTTTAGGCTGATGTATGCCATTTTAAAATGCTGTTTAGAAGGCTGAGAAACGTGAAGAATATGCATATGGAGCTCCTTTCTAATTTCTATCTATATTATATAGCACCCAACATTCTCTAGTGGGACTGAAATTCCCTGAGAACTAATTTACAACACTAGATGGCTTTTATTTGCNATTCTCTAGTGGGACTGAAATTCCCTGAGAACTAATTTACAACACTGGATGGCTTTTATTTGCTTGTTTGTTTGTTTGTTTTTAAGATTTTATTTATTTATTTGACAGAGAGAGATCACAAGTAGGCTGAGAGGCAGGCAGAGAGAGAGGAGGAAGCAGGCTCCCTGCTGAGCAGGGAGCCCGATGTGGGACTTGATCCCAGGACCCTGAGATCATGACCTAGCTGAAGGCAGAGGCTTTAACCCACTGAGCCACCCAGGTGCCTGATAACACTGGATGGCTTTTAAAACACCGCTCCCTTTACCTCCCACCTCCCCTTGCATATCAGCCAAGTTCTTTTCTAACAACAGTGATATTAATGAAAAGTTAAAACAACAACCCTGAATATTAAACTTTGTTAGAGAACATCTACCCTGCACTTTTGGTAGTTAAATTTTTCTTCCTGTTAATTTTCTTAGAATATGTTAACTTGATTGTGAAATCACACCAAGAAAATTTTTTTTTAGCTAATAAAGACTTTGTTCTGATTACTGAAATGACTCACTGCTTTATAATTTGTTACAAATTTCCTACAAATGAGGTCAATGAACACCTTTTCTATAACAAAAATCTACTTCTATCTTTCACATATTAGTTGAGCCAGGTCAATTTTTGTTAACCTACTGCCTACTATTTGCTGGCGAGAGCATTCATCAATCTAAGAAAGACACTATTTCCAGTGATCAATACCTTTTTACATGAGTAGTCAGACATAAAAAATATAAAAGAATAACTTTATTAGACATACAAATTTAAGAACATTTTTCAAGTTTTGTTTTGTTTTTAAAGATACAGTATGAGAAGACAAAGCACATCAGCGGTAATGGTTTATGTATATACTATACTTACCAAATAGAGTAGGTAGACATACTGACTTGAATGCACAAAATAACAAAATGTATGTTCTATATCCCTAGGCTGTTTCTACACTCTGTCTCTAATAAATGGGAAACTCTACAGCAGATCCATACCCCCAGACTTATTTCCCAGAGTCTGATATATTGTCAATGATATCTATCATTTTGGAATGTAATAATACATAAGCCTCCATCTCTGGCCCTCTTCTATTATGCCCACTTAATTCTCTTCCCAACACACCCAAGACTCTAGTAATCAACCTCTGAGCAGGACCAATTTAGTTATAACAGGTTGTAGAGATCCTGATGACACTAACGCAGAGGAAAAAAATCTCCAATAATATTCTCAGGGCTGTATTTACTTTTCCTTTTAGCAGTAACCTAATTACACCTAAGATGGTGAGAAAAAGAAACACATTTTGGACTATCCGCATTCACCCTGGCTCTGCTGCTTCCCTTTATAAACAACCAGTGTACGCTATGAGTTCTCAACTGTAAACACATGCGATATTTAACAAAGCACCCAGAAACTTTGTGGAAAGCACCATATCATTTCCAAGCAGAATGTGTTAGGTAGGGAAGGAGAAAGTAAAAAAATCAAGAGAGAAACCACTGAGAAAAAAATGCCAATTCACACACAAAAAAATGCTTTAACAAAATACTTTGAAAAACGGATAAAATAAATTTTAAGTGAAATTACCCCCAACATTTTTTCATTAATTGTTTTAGTTTTCGTAAGTGTAATATATGCCTTTAGAAGAGGGAATAATCTCCTTTACCTACAGAGTGGTTAGAGCACGAGCACCAGGCTGAGTTTTCTAAAACTACACATAGCTCACAGTTTAAAGAGACGACAGTCTTTTGACTCCTTCAATACAGATCACATCCATTAATTTTAAGACTTACACCTCAAAGTACTATGTACTAGGATAAAACAGCTTCTTTTTCTGTATATGGCAGTGACAAGTCATTAGGGAAGCTAAAGATATGATTCTACTTGGGTAGATTTAGCTCAAAGATCACGTAGTTAGCCCAAAGAACTATCCCAGGCATTTTAAGTAATCTTAATCCATATTTTAGAATCTTCCAAAGAGTAAATACTAAAATTTTAAAATAAATTATTCATCCTGCCCTGGTCTCTAATCAAGGAGTTATAGCTGTTACAAAGAACTCTTTTTCACCCTGTCTCATAAAACACAACAGCAAACATTATATGAAGAATGATAATCACAAGCTCATATCTTTAAAAAAGGGGTGCAACAAAGCCTCTTCTGCTGTTATTCTTGAAGCTGGATTTAGATCTAGAAGTTTATCGAGCAGGTCGTAAGCTTCATCGGGTACCTCATTCCAGCCTTCTAAACTGATAGTATCCGTATTCAAACTACCCCCATAGCCATTACTGTCCCCTTTATACAACGAATTTCCTGAGTGCTGTGCTTGAGGTGTTTGTACAAGGTGAGAAGCTTTATGGTCAGTCTTCTCTGAAAAAGTTGGGGCACGAGAAGCAGCCCCTTGTGTATCACTTGTTAATTTGGGAGTGTTAGAATCTATACCTCTGAGCTTCTCACAGAGTTTTCTCAAGTCTTGTGCTGGGACTTCTTTGCTACACAATATTGATTTGCCTAAAAAAAGAAAAAAATACATGTATTTTATATTATTTGAATATTACTAGAAGTCTCTCTCATAAGAATCCTGCAAGTCCAACCATGCACTTTGTGGATATATTTACAGTGTGTGAGACAGAGCAGACAGAGCACCACATGCTAATATTTAAGTTGTGTTTTGTACAACATAATTAAAGGTCAAATCATAAAGTGGGATGTAGTAAGTAGAAAGCCGTGACTTACTAAGCTATGTAAGGGACTCACCTGACTGCCCATTTCTTCAGCTTTACCATATCCTCCTGTCATCTGTCATTAGCTGTAGCTCCCATTCCCTCTCCTTCCAAGATTCTACATGCCTCTGACTACATGGTTCCTATCTTTCCCTGGGATCCCCTGCACTCCTCCATGTGCCCAGGATACTCCAACTTGGATCATCATTCAGCTTAAGAATTGCCTCTGTGAGGCCTGATACTCTGAGTTGAACATTCTAAACTTCTGTTATACCTGTGAAAATTTCTACTTTTACTTTCATAGGCCTGTATTATAACTGTAGGTCTGATTCACCTACTAGACTATGAGCTCTTTAAAGATAGGGACTATTTAATTTACCTTTGAATCCCCAAAGCCTAGACAGGGTCCAGTACATAGCAGGTTCTCAATGTCTGGACTGGACAAAAAAACATTACTCAGCCTCTCATGTCATTGTTCAGATTATCACATCCTTACAGATGCTGTCCTTGACCAATCTATGAAATAGCTGAGCCCTTTTGTCTTTCTTTCCCTTTTTATTTTCCTCAATACTACTCATCTGACAGATTTGTCTCTCCCACTAGAATTTAAGCTCGACTCAACAATAGTACCTGGTCCACATAAAGTCCTGATAAATGTTTGTGAATGAATTAATAAACCAGATCTCAGTTTTTATTTTTTTATTTTTTTAATTTAACTTTCAAGTTAATATATAATATTTGCCCCAGGGGTACAGGTCTGTGAATCATCAGGCTTACACATTTCACAGCACTCACCATAGCACATACCTTCCCCAATGTCCATAACCCAGCCCAGATATGTTTTTAAAAATATAAACGTTTTTCAAATAATTTCCTGACAGATTATCAGACATGAGCAAAAACAAGCACACAAATAGGCAGTAGTATATTATCTTGCCCTTTTATTTCCTTATTAAACAGAAATGTGAGGGCGCCTGGGTGGCTGGGTTAAGATCTGACTTCAGCTCCGGTCATGAACTTAGGGTCCTGAGATTGAGCCCCGTGTGGGGTTCCCTGTTCAGCTGGGAGTCTGTTTGAAATTCTCTCCCTCTGCCCCTCCCCCCACTCTCTCTCAAATAAATAAATCTTTTAAATATATTTTCTTACAGACTATGTGTCAGGCATTTATTTTAGCTCAAGGTTTTTCTCCTGAATTTCTTTGACAGAACTCAACAAGTACCTGATGACAATCCACAGTGGGGCCAGCTCTAGGACTTGAAGACTATGAGGTAGGTTATACACAATAGAAGTAAAAGGACTCCCACTGCTAATCCCAAGCAAGTCATTTCTTTGGGTGTTAAAGGTGAACTGTGACTACTGAAGTTTTAAGTCCTCCTGTATTCAGCCCAAAATTATAGTAAGATATGACTGAAACAGCTGCGGAAGTTCTGCTAATAAAACTGAGACAAGTACTACATGGCATTATTATTTTTCTAACAGGAGAACAAGCATTGTAATGATAAATCTTTAAAAGCCCTTGCCTGCTATCCTGACACTTACCCTGGAATGTTTTTGTGTCGCATGTTGTGCTTCCAATGTTGATCCTCACTATAACTTTGACTACAGACGGGAGATTTAAGCTCTTCAACAAAATGTTTTGGTGTTCACTCTCTGATAAACTTCATGTTTATAGAGTTCTCATGAAGTTATTCAACAGCAGATGAAAAGTTTTCTTAATCAGTTGAGAATAAACATGAGTAAGAATGTAATTTCCAAGACCTCAATTTTGCCTTCTATTTATGGTCACTTTCCCTTTATATGTATTTTACTCTATTATCTCAGATTAAATTTTCTTATAGTAGGTGCAAGAAAGTTACAAGTTGTAGACTGACTTCACTGCAGAAACACTTTTTTATAAGCCTCTATCGTGAAGCTTTCTTCACAACCACCACCAAGTTTTTACTGATGGGATTAGACTGTAACAATGGTGTCTAAGGAAGAGGCAATCATTTTTGCAGCGGTTCTTAGAAGTTGTTCTTGGTCAAAATCACTTGTTTTTTCAAAAAAGCCTGGAAATTCCTATATATCATATTTTCTGAATCTTATTTTCCAGGAAAGAATGGGGTGAGATAGGCATATATATATTTTTAAGTTTCTCAGATAATTCTGATCTGGACCCCTGATGGAAGATCCACTGACCCTGGGGCTGGGCACAAAACAGGACAGCTACTTTTGAAGTTGGCTGCCTGAAATTTTGTCCCACACGGGTGTTCTATATCTTGTGGTAGCATGTTGACTCAATCATAGTCACCCACTTTGGAAAACATTAACTGTAATTGTACATGGAGAATAAATACAAGGTGAGCATTTGAGTTCAAGTCATTGGCCAGAACAACGCTGAGATAATTCTCAGGTGCCCTATGAAATACACTGCATATCCCTGTCTTTGGAGGTGTAAGAACTTGGATACCTAAGGAGATGATTTCCTATGTCCAATATATGCTTACAATAACTCCATCAGCAAAGGTGTTCTGCTTATTTCTCTTCCTTGCTACCCTAACAGTAAAGAACCTAACAACTAACACATGTTATCTTCCCTACTATAGTTCTTCTTATACTATATCATAATTAACTATTTACTTATTAGTATAGACTAAGATCACTTAATGTAGGCCCAAGAACACCTGATGCTTAATAAATATAAAATAAACAAATTAAAACATACTACTAAAAACATTTATATAATAAAGTTAAACCATAATTATAGGGAGTTATTCCTTATTAAGATTATAAAGTTGAATTTTAAATATTTAAGTAGCACTTTGTGCTTGTAAGATTAAATGATTATATAGAAAAGTGATGATGAATTACTTTATACAATGCAATCAATTTTAGAACAACAGAGAAATTTTGTACCTAACATCAGAGAATTTTACAAACACAGAATGTTTATTTGTAAAGAGAATTTCATAATAATTTGATTTATAGGAGATAATAAAGGCATTTGTTTTGTTCTAGAATATAAAACTGCTTACCAAAAGTTTTAGCAGCTTGGATAGTTTCCCTGGATCCACGAATTGTCATAATTTGAGCCAAAGCAGTTAAATCATCACTTGCTTTATAAAATGGATATCGCCCACTAAGCAAAGAAAGGAATATGACACCTGCAGACCACATGTCAATTGCTGTAACAGAAAACAAACTTTAAAAAAAATCCCAAATCTGCAATTTTATCACCAGTAGTCAGTTTACATCAACATTACAGTGATAGTTCTCAACTTTTGCTGTGCAAATTATCTTAAGCCTTACAAAAATTCTGATGCCCAGGCCCACTCCCTCAGAGAGTCTGATTTAATTGTTCTGGAGTAGCAGGCATCAGTATTTTTTTTTAAGTTCCTCAGATGCTATAGAGTGATACCAGTACTGAGAAACCCTGATCCAATATCCTTAATACAAAATACAATGTATTCTTTCTTGAACAACATATTAGTAAGTGTAGGGGCGCCTGGGTGGCTCAGTGGGTTAAAGCCTCTGCCTTTGGCTCAGGTCATGATCTCAGGGTCCTAGGATCGAGGCCCGCATCAGGCTCCCTGCTCGGCGGAGAGTCTGCTTCCTCCTCTCTCTCTGCCTGCCTCTCTGCCTACTTGTGATCTCTCTCTCTCTCTCTCAAATAAATAATCTTTAAAAAACAACAACAAAAAACATATTAGTAAGTTTAAAGGCTATTTCATCATTAGAAAAAAATAAGTAGATATGTATTTTATAAGATCAAAAGAAACCCAAAATAGCTATGTGGAAAAATCTGGATGCTCCTTAAGAATTACACACCATAGTGAAAGTGGTTCATGTTACTGAAAAATACTGAACATCAGAAGCTTTTCTTCAGCCAGGTGCTAGCCCTAACTTGTGCTATAGAAACTTTCATCTCTAGAATTCTGGCAGTTAATATTAAGACCAGCCCAGGCTCATGTTAAGAAACTAATTGTTTCTTTTTGGGACATCTTCTCTCCTAATTACCAAGTTATCACCAAGTTATTTGTTCTCTGTTCCCTTGGCTATTGTATCACCTGTCTTTGTTTCTTCTGTACCTCTGCCACCTCCTTCAACATTCTCTCCAAGCCTGAAGGCTGATGTTCCCCAGAGTTCCAATCTCTTCTTCCTCTGTATTCTCTCCCTGATTGGCTCCATCTACCTCATGGCTTTAACCATCTCTTCTGTACTGATGACACTCAACTGTATTTCCAGTCCAGACTTCCCTGAGCTTGACTTTTTTTATTCTGTTGGACATCTCTGTGTCTCATAAATATCTGAAGCCAATTATGCCCCAATCCACCTTATCTTTCCTTGTAAACCAGTTACTTATTTATTCTCCACCATTGTTACTGATACCCATTCGAGTCCCCTAAACTATAAATCTGATAAACATCCTGGGTACCTTTTCCTTCACCACCCCAAACCCAAATCCAATTATCTACCAAGTTCTACCTTTCCAATCCTTAACCTTTCTTTTCATTCCTATTAATGATGCTCTCATTCAGGCTTTCAGCATCTCACTTGAACCACTGTTAAGCCACCACTCTCCAAAACCTATCCTCTCTGTACACCTGCCATAATGATCCAGTTAGAACATAATTAGTACCATGTCTTTCCCTTGAATAATTTTCCAACACTTACAGGATCCAGTCCAACCTGTTTAACATGCGCAATTTGACTTGTCTACCTATTATCAGGTTTATTTCTCACCATTCCTTCACTTCTATCTTACATTCTAACAACACTAAACTTACTGTTTCCTATATGACTAGACCTGTTTCTTGAGATCCTTTGCTCGTGCATCAATGCCAACCACCCATTCCAATTTACATCTCTTCTCAGAGGTTCCCTCTTCCGTAAATTTCCTTCCATATTCCCTTCAGATAGGAATAGTTAGGTATCCCTCAAATACCTTGTAAAAGATTTATAACCATCCTCTACAGGTTATTATTTGAGAGTAAGCAGACACTTCATTTTTTTGTATCACTAGCAAGTGTAGAATACACACAATAGGTAAATGTATTTCTTTAAAGTTCATAATCTAAGCCAGTGGCAAGATTCATTTGTTCAAAATTTTTCCTGGGTTTTGGCTCCATGATAACTTTTGTAGATTATATAAACCTTTTCCTTTTTCAAAACTCTTTAATGGTTCTGTATTATTTTCACAATAACAGAGAATAATTTTAATCAAACACACAATCAAGTGCATCACAGATATTGGGCAAACAGATAAAATGTGGCCAAGTCTCAAGTTAGCAAAGACTACTAAACACAATTTTTCTTCCAAAACAAAATTCCTAGCAAAATCATCTTGTAAAAACACAAGCAAGATTTATCTATAGGAAAAAATATTACCTCCCTCCCACCCCCAAAAGGCAACACTAGGAGTAGAAATTTTCATTAATAGCATGGTCTCAAAAATGGGACTGCCACAGTTAGAACCACTTATATAATTTATTAAAAGCAGAAAAACACTAATATTAGTAAAACATAAAGATCATAAAATGAAATATACCTGGGATACCAATTCTTAATTGGGTTCTTCATTTCTAGTGCAACATACCTGTAGTTTGATTGGGGCACTTTGTCAAAACCTCTGGTGCTCTGAATCCTGGTGTACCTGCCCTAGGGGCAACCTGTTGCCGCCTTATGATGATGAAATAAGATTTTTCTAGTTATGTTAAGGTTTAATTATTTAAGACCAAAAAGTAACATTTATTTCACAGTAAATTCTTCCTTGATATCTATATAAATTAAAGTTATTTTTTAAGCAAATGATAATCCCGTGTGATGAAAATCCTAGGTTTTGTTTCTACTGGTCCCTCTCCCCTCTACCCCACAAATTACCAGGCCTTATTCCAGAAAAATTTTAAGGTAACTTCCAGGTATAAAAATAGGTAATAGATGATAAGAACCGTAACAGAAAAACGTAACAGAATTGAATACAATAGAAGTCAGAGGTATACAAGTTCATTTCTGTTTGGAGTGATATCAGAAAGTTAATTTCTGATATATTATACTCTTATATATTTGGGTTAGGAGAGGTTCATGAAAGCTCATGCAACTTTTGAAGGGAAGGAGGAATTTATGGGGCTAAGAATAGGAAGTGGGAGTGAGAGAGACACTCTTTTATTTGGTTCTGGTTATTCTACATAGGTGGGAATAAGGAAAGAAAACAAAAGATTAAATCGGCAAGGAAAATGTGTGATTCTAAGGTTCCAAAAAAACTACCCCTGCCCCCACCAAAATTATTTGCTTATAAGGGCAAATGTGTTTTTCAAAGAGCATATAAATCTGAAATGAACAATACATGACAATAGTTATCATTTGCTCTTCAAGGTACCTCTCCCCATCAGTGTCTGTGTTGTTCCTTTCCTCACACTAAATCAATTGCCCACCAAAATCAATGCGATTTCTAATCCTTCTGGCAGCATGCTGGTGATTTTATAGCACCATCAAAACACATTACCTTGAAAGGCAAATACTGCAAACTTTATCTGTTGCATAACAGTCACAGGTCAGGCTAGCTGGGCAAGAACTGGCAGTTTTCCTCATCACACCACTATTCGTAACTTTTGTAGAAACAGCCTTCTTTTTTGTTGCTAACTTTCTAGAAAGTACATCCGCAGTCTTTGACTGCTTCATAAGCTGTAAAAGAAAAGTCGTATTTCCTATTTTCATGATATTTAACATGATACCTTCAAATGCTAGTATGACAAAACGTAACAGTAGAAACGTAACTTTTAAAACTGCCAAATGGGCTGTTGGATTTTAAGTAAACAGTTGTCTATTAAAGTATTTAAGATCTTTTTAGGGTTTCCTGTTGAATAAACACATTAAAATTTATTAAATAGTCCTCAATTGGCAAATACTTGACTTACACTTTATCGGAACTTTTTCTCATGTTACAAAATATAACATAGTTACGTTCTAGTGTCTAACTCCATTTCAGAACTATAAACTGCACAATTACAGTGGCTAAAATCAGAGTTTTAATTTGTTGCTCATGCTATCTAGCTGTTACAGGATATCATAAGTCAATTTAAAACCATTTAACATTGATTACATTTTGTAAACTTTACAAACATCTTTACGCTATCAACTATGTGTCAGAAATGTGTTATTAGGAGCTCACATTCTAGCCAATGAGAGAAAAGGCCTTAATGTTCTAAATGTTCCTTTAGACAAGAGCAACAACAGTCAACTAACCAAAAATGATAAAAAATTCCACCAGAAAAGTTCAGGAAAAAAATGGAGAAAATAAAAGTGTTGACAAGATGCTCAAAGCAGTAATACTGTCTGCCACAGCAAAATTCTACTTTTAAAAACTTAGTGATAATAAATACTAATCTACCAATCCCTAAATTCTCTTCAGTGTACGACTGACTGATGATCACACTATTAAGCTACATTACTTACTTTCACTGCAGGGCTCTCATGTGAAATGGAGCTGTGTATATTGAAATTTCTTTCTCCAAAAACAGAGCGCTGGACAGAAAGGCCTACAGATCCCTCCTACAATACCAACAAAAACAAGGAAAATAAGGATTATATCTGTAACACTTTCTGCCAGCTGTACTCTGCCAGTTTCGAAAGAGTTAAGTGACATGAAACAAAAACAGCTGCATCCAAGTCATTCTCAGGCACCAAAACACTTCTGTGAAAGGAGAAAATAGTCTAGACAGAACTTTTAACACCCATACAATGTTATCATAATACATAAATATATAGCACTAAAAAATTTAAAAACCACCTGCATGGATGTTACATTTTTGCTGTGCAGCTAAAATGGAGATAGACACTTCAGAATTTTTCCCCTATAACTAATGTTTTCTTTTAAAAAGGGTAGTTAATCTAAACTTTAAAACATGCAGGGAAAATTTGTTATTTTCCATATTTGTTACATAACGTAATGACAGAGACATTATAAATCTACCAAGTAATTTCAGTTTTGAAATGGTAAAACAATCCATTATAAACCTTAGTGGAATCTAGTCAATTTAATATGTAACAAATGTAAAAATAATTTTTTTAATTGCAAATATTGTCTTGGTATTTTATCTCCCTCTGTTGGATGAAGAAGTACACTTCTAAAACCTTATTAGTATTTAAAGAAATAAAAGAGGTAGAACCTTTCCATCTTTTCCTTGTTTAATCTGACTTTGTGAATTTATGTAGGGCCTTTTAACAGAAGTTTTCATGGTGGACTGCTGATCCAACTCCTTAGGTGTTCCTGGGCCACTCAATGAAATCTTGTTTCCTGTGATTACATGGCATTGATTTTGTGAACAACTCTCCTGCTGAGCTTCAGACTGGACAAATTTAAGAAGCTCTATTTTCGTATCATGGGTTCCTTGGGCCAAACCAAAGTCTACCAAGGCGTACCTAAGACAAAAGTAAGCATTTTTACTTCTTTGTAACAATAAAGCTTAATAACATCATAACACGCTCAAGTCATATTCATACAAAAAGTTAATTCATTACGGGATCAATTAAGAATTTATAACATTCTTGAAAAAGACAAAAATGAGTTTATAGACAAGGTAATGATTTAGCAGCTAACTAGGCTTCAAAATTAAGGAATGATATATCCCCTACACACACACAAAATCTTTCTCCGCTTTTTCCAATGGCCTATGCTAACAAGGCAGACAATGACTGCAGGACAGAAGCGCAATCCTTTGTTCTCTTACAATGGCAGAGATGGCATCACAGTAGATAATGTTTAATTAAATAAGCTTAAAAAATTAATTAAAATCATGGGTTTAAAATTTGATTTAATTAAAGAAAATAGAAAAGTCAGAAGTATAAAATTCACGAAGTTAGTTCTATACTTCCTACCATATTCGGTATGATCCATTGTACACTGAACAGTATTAAAGTTAGATCTTAAGCTTACAATGCTTCGATCAGCATAAAAAACATACACACACACGTATATATATAAACATATACAATATAAATATACATAAAAACACAACTTTAGTGTCGAAACAGGCAATTGGCTATCATTGGGGCAATCTTTCTAAGTTTCTTTTCACTAAGTGCTATTTCCACTGAACCATGGTGAATCTAATCATGTACACTGCTTTACCAATACAATTTATTTCCATTCCCCAACCACGATGAAAATTTGAAACAAAAAAAAAAATCTGTGCATGCAATATATTCTGTATCTCTGAGATGAACCCCACAGCACAAATTCATTCAAGTGTAATTATTTTCTGGTAACTTTTCATACTTACTTTTTCAGGCGCCTATTATATAAAAAATTGCTGGGTTTAACATCACGGTGTACAATACCAAACTGATGAATGCGTTTCAAAGCTTTGAACAGATTAAACATATATTCCCGTACTTCTTGAAAGGAAAGAGAATTCAAAATGTCCTAAGATAAAGTTATGAATAAGGTCATAAAATTGTTTTCGGTTAAATCCTTAACCAATAAAAACTCAGGAAGTATTAAAACCTACCAAAAAGGACTCATGCTCCAGATATGGCATAGCAATAACCACATGATCATTTTTCCTAAAGCAGTATTTAACTCCCATGACATTGTCTTGCCCCCTAGTGGAAAAATGCATAATGAACTTTAGAGGAAAGGTCAAATGAATTGAAACTTCAGGCTCAGTTTCTTTAAATATGAAGTTTTAGCAATGCATAAATAATGCTAGAAAAATACTTAAAACCAAAAACTTGTAGGATAGTATACATGTTTAACTGACTTCTACAATATAAAGTTTAAAAAAAAAAGCAGCACCACTTATGAGGTTACTATAATAATTCAAATATGAGATAATTATAGCTTTAATTGGGGAAGTGACAGAATGAGAAAGACAACGTGAATAAAAAGTGAATTAACAAGTCTTAGTAGCCAATAAAATGATAATAGTAATAAATAAGTTAGTTAAAATATAATAGCTAACATGCACTATGTGTTAAGCATTGATCTAAGTAAGCACTTTATGTTTATTAACTAATTCACTTAATCCTCACAACAGCTCTATCAGGACAATGCTATTATTTCCTCCGCCTTTTGTGCAGATAAGGAAACTGAGGCATAGGGAGGTTCAGGAAGGTTCCAAAGGAACCTAGTAAGGTTCCTTACTAAACTAGTAAGTCATGGAGACAGGATTTGAATCCAGACAGTCTGCTCTAGAGCTATGTTCTTAACTGCTGTGCTATACTGCATCATAAAAGATGAGGAAAATAGGGTAAAGGTGACCTCCATGGTTCTGAGCCCAAATAGTAAAACGTGGATACCAACAAAATATGTGGAGAAATCAGGAAAAGCAGCATTGAAAAACAAGACATCATTTTGATAAAAATTTCTAGATATGAAATTACATTTTATGTGAGAAGTGAGAGGTTAGTGACAGTACTTGTGGAGAAGTGACACCTAATGCTCTGAAAATGATTTGAGAGAAAAGAAAACTTGAGTCTTGGAAAAGTCTCAAGTTGGAGGGCAAAATAAGAAAGAAGGGGCAGAAAGCCCAGAAAGGGATGTCACCCAGATGAGGAGTTTTAAAGGAAATAATAATCAGCGTGAAGGTCATGAGAATAAGGACAGAGGGAAGTCTTTCTTTTAATTTGGCAAAGAGGAATTAACTGGTAATTTTTCAGAGAGCAATTTAAGTGGAAGGGAAGAGGCCAAACAGGACTTAAGGAGGGAAAACAGGATACAATGGAAGCAGAACATAAAATTTGCCTGAAATATCTGGCAAAGAAAAGAAGAAAAACCGGTGTGGGAGCTAGAAAGGACGCAAGATCAGATAAAGACTTTTTTTTTAGCATGCACTTTTTTGAAGTACATGGGAAGGAAAAATGGTAGAGAAAATACTTAACAGATAAAGGAACAATTTTATTCAAGTGACTAGAATGCGTGTAATTATGCCTTAGAGAGGCCATCTCATTCTGTTTTCTCTAATAAACAGAGGGGTGAAACAAAGAAACAGGCTTGTCCATTCATCCAAAAAATATTAAGTGGGCACAGTTATTTGGCAGACACTATGTCAGATATTATCTAATGAACAATAACAGATAATAAAATAACATGATAGATTACAAGGGTTTTGAAAGAGATCAAAAGGTGCTGTGATAGTAACAAATAAGTGAATCCAATTTAATTCAGAAGACATCTTTGTTTTTGTTTGTTTTTAAGTAGGCTTCAGGCCTAGAGTGGAGCCCAATGAGAGGCCTGAACTCAGGACCCTGAGATCAAGACCCACGGAGAAATCAAGAGACGGACGCTTAACTGAGTCACTTGGGCACCCCTCAGAAGACATCTCTGAAGTGCTGCCACTCTTGCTCAGATCAGAAAGAAGTCAGCATGCAAAGACTGGGAGAGGTCTTACTAGGGAATAGAATGGGCAGTGACACTAAGATGAGAAAGCTTGGGACAAATTTGAGGAACTAAAGAAACTAGAGCACAGAGAGGGAGGTGGGAAGAGTGCCACGTGATAAGGCTGAACTTTTTTTCCCCAAAGAAAAACCACTGAAGGATTTTAAGTGATGGAACTAACAGTATACAATTTATATTATATTTATAACACAAATTTTTATATTTTAAAGATCACTCTGGCTGTTTTCTAAAAATGGGATTCAGAGGGAAAGAGAAGAAGCAGGCTATTTTAGCAATCTAGGCTTGGTCTGAGGTAGTGGTTGAGAAGACAGGAAAACATGGATAGGTTTTTAGATATATTTTGGAGGTAAAAGGGCCAACAAGACTGGATGATGGATACTGAGATGAGCAGATGAAAACAGCTGTTGCAACAGAGGTTTTGGGGCAGGCAAAGGAGTATTCAAATTTAGTTTACAGAATATTAGGTTTGAGATATTTATTAGGTACTCAAGTGGATATGTCAAATCAGCAGGTGGGTATATACAAACCTGCAGGTAAGGGGTTTGAGGCAAGATATATACTTATGGGAATCATTACCATACACTTAAAGCCATATGGAAATACATATTACCTAGAGAAGGGTCCAGAGCAAGTATGCCCAAGATCAGGCATTCCAACATTTAGATGTCGGGTAGAAGAGGAAGAACTGGCAAAAGGATACTGAAAATGAAAAGCCAAATAAAGCAGGAAGAAAACAAGGAACATGTGGCAGTACAGAAGTCAAAACACAATGGTTCAAATCAAATATGTTAAACACTGCCTACATTCATGTGAAGAGAAAAAGAAAACTGGCAAAACAGAAGTCATGGTTGACTCTATCTAAAGTAGCTTCAGAGGACAGCAGACACTGCGAGTAGTGAAGGAAGGGTGTGAAAGTGAAAACAGTATAGGTAGATCATTTTGGGGAAGTCTGGCTGGGAAGGGCAGCAAAGACATGATGGAGCAGCTGGAAGAGGGACGGCAGTAAAGGGGCATAAGAGATACTAGATCATGTACCTTTGATGATAGCAATGACTTAGAGAGATCAATGAGAAAGACATGCCAGATGTTTCTGTTGTTCAAAATAAAAGTATGAAATGAGGCTGTCAATAGCTAAGGAGATATGAAATATGAATTCCCTACACTTAAAAAAATATCTAGACCATGGTTTATGATTTGGCAGGAAGATTAGAAAAAGTGGTAAGAGAACAGGAAATCAAGCTGAGCCTCAAGGGTAATCCACTCTAAAAATATAAATTTAATTAACCACCCAATGTTAGAGGAAAAATACTACCAAACTGCAAACACCTGACTGAAAAATGTTCAATTAATGGATAATGTCATCATCTCTAGATATCCCTTTAAAAATCTTAAAAATGATATATAGCCAGTTCAATTAAAATATCTTTAAGTTACCTACCCAGCCACTGTTAGGCACTGAAGTTCAGCTGCAATTCTTACAGGATGACTTGTTGGAATTAAGTGTTTTAGAGCAATTTTCTCTTCAGGTCCTATTTGTAACTGTGCTGTGGCCAAATAAACAGAGCTAAAAGTGCCTGTAAAACAATTTATTAGATTTTTCAATATTTGATTTTTAAAAATGTCAATGAAACGATGCTAAAATAGATCTTAAAAATTGTGTGGAACCCATAAAATCATCCTATCAATACATTTAATGATATTTAACATTGTTATAAATACAACTAACTTTCAATTTTTAATAAATTCTCAACTGTTCTCAGTTCTTTACAGGGTATATTTATTTAGCAAAACTCTACAGTAAATCTGTTTGCTTGGGTTAAAATATTTCCATGGTCACAATCCATTCTAATGAATATTTTTCTATAAATCTGTCATTTGAAATTACTTTCTTACAACAGGCCTGTTAGAAGGAGAATTGGTAATAGTCTTCGGGGAAAAAAACCCTACAAAAACATGTAGGCTTTTAAATTCGGCATTAAACTAAACAGAAAACATGAAAGAGTCGGTGGCCAGTTAAATTTGAGAAATAGTGAGTTAAAACAAACTGCTATATTTCTTTACTACAAAATTTTCCAGAGCTTTAATGTGTTTTAAGTATATCACGAATAACCAAAAGGGAGCTTATATATACTATATTTTCCAAACTTATTTAGCTTTGGAACACCCTCCTCCCCTCCCCCTCTCCAAGAATAGCTATCAATTTGTTAGGAGGACACCAGTGGATTCCAGAAAAGTTTTTTTGTTTTTGTTTTTAAAGGTTTATTTATTTGAAAGAGAAAGCACAAGCAGAGGGAGCAGCAGGCAGAGAGAGAGGGAGAAGGACGCTCTCCACTGAGCAGGGAGCCCTATGCAGGGTTCTATCCCAGGACTCTGGGATCATGACCTGAGCCGAAGGCAGACGCTTAACCAAATGAGCCACCCAGGCACCCCTGAACAGAGTTTGGAACACTAAGAACACAGGGGATTCAGTCCCAATCAGGCTCCCTTCCCTGCTTAGCAGGGAGTCTGCTTCTCCCTCTTCCTCTGCCCCTACCCCCTGCTCATGCTCTTTCTCTCTCAAATAAATTTTTAAAAATTTCTAAAAAAAACAAAGTAAGGAAAAGATGTAAAGATCTACTTCTTACATCACAAATCATCTCATCTTCTAATTCTTCTGCCCCCAATGACCCAGGCTTTTCTTGTCTGACACTTTTCATTGTGAAAAGCAAACAATGAAGTAAATGGAAGGTTTTTTTGTTTTTAACTATTTAGGTATTTCCCAATATAGCCACCAAAAACTTCTTTTACCCTCTCATTCACTTCACATCTGATAAATTCACCCTTCATTCAGTCAACAAGACTGCCAGTCTCTCAATGACATTTATGTTAATACTGACAATCTTTTTTTTAAAAAAATT
Source organism: Ailurus styani (assembly GCA_002007465.1). Classification (NCBI taxonomy): domain Eukaryota; kingdom Metazoa; phylum Chordata; class Mammalia; order Carnivora; family Ailuridae; genus Ailurus; species Ailurus styani. The sequence continues at coordinate 1,573,691 of LNAC01000389.1, read as the reverse complement.
ATTTATTTGGTGGTTGGGGACGGGAGAATCTCAAGCAGATTCCCCACTGAGTGTGGAGCCTGATGCAGGGCTCAATCCTTCGACCCTGAGATCCTCATGACCTGAGCCGAAACCAAGAGTCGGACACTTAACCAACTGAGCCATTGAGGCATCCCAATACTATTTTATAAATATCATACTACTTAATTTTCATCTACTTGCCACCTTAAGTTTCATGCATGTTTCAATGTACAGTTTTACCTAACTATAATGGAGAAAGGAAAAGGAGCTGACTTCCCCTGATCAAATTCTTCCATATGAATTTAAAATTTCTCATTTTTAATAATTATTAATGATTATTAGTATATCAATACTTTTAATGGTATAACAGCATAAAGATTAAAATAGGACTGTTCATTTTACTGTAAATACTTATTCTTTCACTCTCTCTAGGGAAAAAGAAAACCCGATGTCATAATTAGTAATATGACCATGGTCTTAATATTTAAAAAATGATATACTTTTCAATAGGAAATACTAATGAAAATCAAGATTACACAAAGGAAAATGTAAGGAAAAGAAACTTATACATAAACTAGATCTCTATGTTACCTTCTCCAATTTTGTCCTTAATCTTAAACAGATTACCAAGCTGTGGTACAGCTTCATAAAGCTTCTCAATATCTTTTTTAACACCTATCAAGGAAGAAGAATTTATAGTTATAATTAATGAGAGTATATTTCATGCTTTTAATTAAGTTAAAATAAACTCAATGAAATAAATTCTAAAACAAAAGTAATTAAATTACAAATTAAAAAATAGCTATGATAAATCTCAAAATCATGATAAAAATAATTAAAACCCCGTCAGACTGCTATAACACACACACCTCTTGAACAAACAGGTAAAACTGATAAGTCCCAGAATCACACACATCAAATTTGTATCACTCTGGAATTACATACTAGCAGATACATTGTCACTACATAGAGTACAACACAATAAAGAAGCTAAATTTAAAAAATAACAAAATCTGTCCTCTGATCACTAGATGGCATGACAAGGACACAATGCAATCTTCTTGAAAACTCTCTCCCCCAAAGACACAAAATCTTACACACTTGGCAAAGTTTTATATATTGCATATTCACAGTGTACCTTCAGTGAGAAATGTCTACTAAAGCTCTCAGGAATGTTAGAAATATTTTTAAAGAACTGTCCCAATTATCAATAGTATTCTCTATCCTTGAGAGCAAATATCATACATTGTTACTATTTTAAATAAATACCAGCTCTTTACAAAAATATACAGGGTTAAAATAAGGAGAGGCAGTAATACCAGTTGTGGTAAACTACTGGATATAAAAGAAAACCACATACTTAAGAGTCACTGGATTTATTAGAATATCTAAGCCAACCATCAGCTACTTTTTCAGTTGTAATAATAATCTGAATAGTGTATATAATGGTTAAGACATTTTCAAACCGTTTTCACATGTATTATCTTTTCAGATCTTCACAATACCACTGAGATGTTGGCAGAACAGGAATTATCCTGATTTTCAGATAAGAAAACCCTACTCAGGGAAGTGAAATCGCCTGTCCATTTAATAAAAACTATATTTTTAAAAATGCTCGGTGATGTGTAGTTGAAAAAATTTAACAAATTTGGTGCAGCCCCTGTTCTCTAGGAGCTCAGTCTAGTGGAAAGAACAGATTTTTAAAAGCTCACTCTGAAAGAAGACAGTAATTGTAATAATACAGGAATGCATATATTACTAGATAGAAGGAGGGGGAGGGGAACAAACACATCTGAAGGTACCAGGAAGCTCCAAGTGACAGTTAAGCTGTGTTTGGAAGCACTCACCAAGTAGAAAAAGTGGATGAGGCATTTTAGGAAGAGGGAACTATGTATGTAAAGACATGGAAAAAGAAAAAGACATGGATTATTTTGGGGGGAGAGGTGAGTAAGGGAAATAATGAAATTCAATGTGGCTAAAGAAGGGAAAGACAGAGAATGCAAGTGAAAGCCATGGAAAATTTTTAAGCAGGAAGATGGTAAGAAGAGGATGAATTTGAGGGGGACGAAGAACAACATTAAGAGTTTTCAGGGCGCCTGGGTGGCTCAGTGGGTTAAAGCCTCTGCCAGCTCAGGTCATGATCTCAGGGTCCTGGGATCCCTGCTGGGCAGGAGCCTTCCTCCTCTCTCTGCCTGCCTCTCTGCCTACTTGTAATCTCTCTCTGTCAAATA